>PVIH01023756.1:0-24148 GCA_004025045.1 Sigmodon hispidus | reverse complement strand
GGCTGGGGTGTGGCTCAGTGGTAGAGCCCCTGCCTAGAATCCCCCAGTGAGGGGCTGGGGTGTGGCTCAGTGGTAGAGCCCCTGCCTAGAATCCCCCAGTGAGGGGCTGGGGTATGGCTCAGTGGTAGAACCCCTGCCTAGAATCCCCCAGTGAGGGGCTGGGGTGTGGTTCAGTGGCAGAGCCCCTGCTTAGAATTCTCCCATTGAGGGGCTGTGGACAGGGCTCAGTGGTAGAGCCCCTGCCTAGAATCCCCCAGTGAGGGGCTGGGGTGTGGCTCAGTGGTAGAGCCCCTGCCTAGAATCCCCCAGTGAGGGGCTGGGGTGTGGCTCAGTGGTAGAGCCCCTGCCTAGAATCCCCCAGTGAGGGGCTGGGGTGCGGCTCAATGGCAGAGCCTCTGCCTAGTCTGCAAAAAGCCCAAGGTTTCATTTCAAGTGCTGTCATAATACGTACATACACAAATGTACACATATATCTGAAATGATAACTCCGTGAGTGATGTGCTTGCTGAGTTCAGTTGCCAGAAGCAATGTAAACAAGCTAGACTTGGTGGTGCACTTGTAACCCCAGTACTAAGGAGGTGGAAACGGGATCCGTGGGCTTGTCAGTCAGCCTAGCTAAAGAGCTCTGGGCCAATGAAAACCCCTGTTTAAAAGCAAGGTGCATGAGGTGGATGAGATGGCTCAGTGGGGAAACCTGCCTGCACTGAAGCCTGAGGATCTGCGTCTGAAAGACTAGACCTCTGCACGTTGTCCTATGACCACATGTGCATACACACACAAAATAAATAAATAAAAAAGAAACAACCAAATCTAAAATCCCAAATCCACAGTGTAGATCTGAGGACGACTGAGGCTGACCTCTAGCCTTCACAGGTCTCTGTCTCTCCCTCTCCCTCTCCCTCTCCCTCTCTCTCTCTCTCTCTCTCTCTCTCTCTCTCTCTCTCTCTCTCTCTCTCTCTCACACACACACACACACACACACACACACGCATGCACAGGCTCCAGAGCCCAGAGCCCGCCTATTTGGCTAGCTTGGCTTACTGGCAAGCCCAGGGACCCTCCCAGAGACCACAGTGACAAGTCTCACAGAGGTCACTGGGTGTAGGTGGCCAAGTAGTCAGTGACAGCCCTCTCCATCCTTCCTAGTCCACTCCCCCAGCCCCTGGGGGATCAGCCATGGTCCCACTCACAAGCGGCAGGTGATGTGAACCTAGAAGGGCCAGAGACACTGGCTATGGCCAGGCAGACTGTGACTAGGAATCAGGCCTTGAGTGGGCAGAGCCTGAGGAGCAGAGAAGCCAGACAGCTGGGCAGGCTGGAGTGGGGCCGAGGACAGAGACCAGAGACCCAAGAATCCAGGTGCTCAAGCAAGGTGCTAAGCCCTCGGCACATTCTGCCGGCCCAGCCCGGCTCAGGGATATGTCTTGGGCACAGTGCCTGAGAGGATTCAGCAGATGGCAGATCGGAAACTGGGAGGCCCAGGGGAGGCGGGGTGAGGAGAAAAGGGAGGCAGGAAGCATTCCTGTCAGGCACATTCCTGTGCCTGAGTAAGTTCATCAGGTGAAGACAAGAGAGGGAAGTGCTGTATGGTAGCAGGAGAGGTGGTGGTCAGAGGTAAAGGAGGGTCCCCCACTTTGACAGGTGGGCGGAGAGGTGCCACAGCCTGGACAGCAGTCACAGGAAGGCTGAGGAGGGGACAGGGGTCAGGCTCAGGGTAGAAGGAAATAAATCAGACCTGTCTCTCTCTGCCACAGCATATCTGGCTCCCTGGGCTTTCACAACAGGACACAACCCTGAGCATTGATGTCCTCTTAGCTGGGAGCAAAGGATCCTGGAGGGAAGGGCAGAGTATAGCTAGTGTCCATGGCAGCCAGCAATGGCCTGTTGGCAGCAGGTACTGTCCTCCCTCCAGACAGACAGGGGTGAGCCCGGCTTTCCCTCCTTGATCTGTGATCTTTCCTCGGCTCTTTTCCCTGTTCTGGTGACATGTCACCTAACCTCTGTGTGTAGTAACTTCCTGGTCTCTCACTAGAAGGTCCCTGAATGCAGACTCACAGTCCCAAGCTCTGGTTTTGTGCTTCTATCTGGGTGTACAGCATTGAACACAGCAAGACAGAGGTACACCACACGGGCTCACACCAGAGTGTGAGCCAAGGAGGATCAGGAGTGTGCAGGAGCTGTCTCCTCTCATCAGGTCCGGATGTCACAGTGGAAGCCCAGAGACCCGAGGCACAAGGTGGTGATGAAGAGGGGCAAGCCAGGTGTGGGGAGCCAAGCATGCAGAGGGACAAGGTGTGTGTGTGTGTGTGTGTGTGTGTGTGTGTGTGTGTCCCACGTACTCCCTTCTGGTCTGTGTGGAGCCCAGCTCAGGTGCAAGAGGTGCTGGCCTCCTTCATCCCGAGCAGGCTACTGGGCATAGTTACAGGGACTGAAGGCTATGAAGGGAGATAGGGGGGCAGACAGCTGAGCGAGGCAGAGTCAGGCCCCAAGTGCATGTGCCACAGGCCCAGCCTTTGCTGTCACACCAGACAGTGGGGACACACAGCCCGGCGGAAGGCATGAGACTCAGAAAAGGAAACTTGTGACTTTGGTACTCAGGAGGTGGAGGCAGGGGGATTTCTCTGAGTTCCAGGCAAATCTGGGCTGTACAGTAGGATCCTGTCTCAAGCCCCTTGAAGTAAGAAACAACAAACAGACAAACAGGCTAAGGGTGTGGCTCAGTTGGTAGAGTTTACCCAGCAAGCCGTAGACCCTTTGTTTCATCCCATAAACCACATGGTGGCATGTACCTCATCCTAGCGCTTAGGAAGAGTGCTGGAGGATCAGGAGTTCAAGGTCATTCTCAGCTATGCAGGCAGTGTAAAGCCAGCCTAGATTGCATGAGACCCTGCCTCAAAATAATAGCAACAAGAAAAAATATAACAGGCTCTTGTCCTGTGCTGGCACCAATCTACCTCTACTGGGCATGAATGAGCAGCATCATGTGACAGAAAGCTGGAGATTAGGGATGGGACTCAGCAGCTACGGAGCCAGGCAGCTATGCCATTCTAACACGGCCCTGTCCAACAGAGTTCTGGAGTAACAGAAATGTCCCAGCTACATGATGGAACCTGGGGGCCACCAAACACAGCTGGCCACTGAACACTCCCTAGGTGGCAACTGTGATTACAAACTGAGCTTCAACTTGAAATTCTCCTGCCTCAGCCTTCTGTGTGCCATGATAATGGATGTAGACTACCACACCCAGCCTGAGTTTATCATTCAACTGAGGAGGGATTTACACATCAATGGCCACGTGGGTACTAGGAAACTTGGCTTAATGTGGCTGACCCCAGCCCTGGCTGGAACCACCTGTTTCAGTCCCCATGGTATGGTGGGACATGGTCTCTCCTGCAAGGCTCTTAGGGGTGCATCTAGGCCTACCAGAAGCCCATGTGGCAGAGCCCTAACAGCCCATTTCACAGAAGGTATCCTGAAGCCCGATGGTGTGGTCAGTGTGGTCAGTGGGCACCCAGACACAAGTGGTCTCTGTGATAGATTCAAGGCTTCCAGACTTCTATTCCTTGTGATAGAGAGGAGATGATTATACCTGAAACCTGGTGTAGGCACTTAAACCATGTTTATTGCTGAGGCTTGGCCTGGGCAACCTCTTTAGAAGGCTGCTGGATCTGTTTCTGTTTTTTGGTTATACATACATATTTTTTGAGAAGCAAAGGGTGTCCCATAGCTTAGTGTGGCGTTTCGTCCCTATCATCTCAACATTTGGCAGGCACAGGCAAGAGGATTGCTGAGTTTGAGTCAAACTTGTGCTAGATACATTTAAAACCCCCTCTCAGAGAAATGGACAAAGGCAACGGTGAATCACATGAAAGTCATAAAGTTACGAGAACTGCAGAAGACTTTCCTAGACACACCTGAGCATCCAAGCTAGCTGGGGCACACAGGTTCTGTGGTTTCTAAAGTGGCAGCCAGAGGCTCCCTGTATCTCCCGCCCTCGCCCCCATCCAGGGCAGTGGAGGGCTATGGCCTAGCCAAAGCTGTGTTTGAACTTTACCTGCCATCATGGCCAGCCATGTGGCCTTGGAAAGAGGTGGGTCAAGGCCTTACCTGTTCATAAGGGATGTCCCATTTCTTCAATGGGCTCCTGATAAGAAAATACCTTCCTCCATCTCTCAGACTGTCCCCTAGTGGGAGGGAAGGAGGTGTAGGAGTCCAATGGGACCCAGGATTATTCTCCTTAATGACCCCTCTCTGACTGTCTATAAAGGTAACACTAAGCTTGGTAAAGATTCAAGATGACGGGCATAGTGCAAGACTGTCAATGACAGCTACATTCAAATGTACCATTAACATCTATTTCTTTATTTAGATTTTTCTGAGACAAGGTCTCACCACGTGGTCCAGGCTGATCTCAAACATTCTTGCCTTAGTCTCTTGAAAAAGGTGATGGTTATCTTGCTGGGGCAGACACACAAGCTTTCCCCCATACCATGACTCAGCCCCTGACCCATATGGAATTCCATTATGTCCGACTGGTCCAGGACTGTTTGTTTGGTCTAGGTCTTCTTCCCACAAATGAGGTCCCCTCCCCTGACACACAGGGTCAAAGCCTGAGTCTCCACCAGCACAATCACCCAGAACATCCAGTCCTCTCGGTACATGAGCAAGTCTGAGAGACAGAGAGTGGAGAGCCCAAGTTAGAAGGTAATAAACGGTATCTCCTGTCACCCCAAGGGACTGAGGTCCAGTCTGGAGCCCTGTGATGGAAGAACAGACAGATACTGCTGTCTTCTGACCTCTACATAAACAACCCCGATAACTAAATAATATAATAATTAAAAGTAATCAGTTTCCAGCACCCACACAGCAGCTCCCAACCAACTGCAAATCATTCCCCGAAATCCCATGCTCTTTTATGACCTCTCAGGCACCAGATATAAATGTGGCAAGTTACATATTGTACCATGTTGTGCAGGCAAAACATACATACATAAATCTTTAAAAATATAAAGTACTAAGAATTGAACTCAGTGTTTCTTGCCTATAGGCAAGCACTTTACCATGAAGCCATGCTTCTAGCTTTGCTCACTCGTAGATTCTAGACAGGCGGTCCACTGTGGAGTCATGCCCCAACTGGGAGATTCTAGGAAGGAGCCCTACCACTGAGCCATGTCCCTAGTAACCTCATTTGATGATTCTAGGCAGAGGCTCTACCTCTGAGCCACATCTTAACCCCTCTGTGAGGGGTTCTAGGCAGACAGAACTCTACTTCTGAGCCAAGTCCGCTTTTAAATTTTTTTGAATTTATTTTTACTATTTTATGTGCATTTTTGCCCATATGTAAGTCTTTGCACCACGTTCATGTTTGGTGCTTGAAGAGGTGGTAAGCCTCCTTGTGGGTGCTGGGAGTCAAACTCAGCTACTTTCCAACCACGAGAAGTGCTCTTAATCACTGAGCTAACTCTCCAGCCCAAAGAAAGGGATATTATATTTATTTTGTTTTGTTTTGGTTTTTGAAAGACAGACAGGGTTTCTCTTATGCAGCCAGGCTGGCCTCAAACTCAGAGATTTGCCTGCCTCTGCCTCCCAAGTTCTGGGATTAAAAGTGTAAACTACCACCACTGGCCTAGTCCTGTTTTTTATTTTATTTTAATCTTGAAACAGGGACTTTCTAGGTGGTCCAGACTAGCTCTGAGATTGTCACTCTCCTCCCTCAGCCTCCCAAGTGGCTGAGATGACAGGTCTGTCACCAGGCCAGGATGAGATTCTTAATATCTTTTTAAAAGTCCGAATGTCCACACATCTTTAATATCATAGTTACATTCCCAGCTCAGCCTCAGTTGTGCAGTGTAAATCAGTGCTTCCAGCCAGGCACTCTACAGGGTGCCTGCAGCCCCTGCTGTAGATGTTTGACCTTGGAGAAGATACCTCACACCCACGTGCCCCAGTTTCTCCTGTCAGACTTGCTGTGATGGCAGTATCTCCCTGCTAGGAATCCCCATGCAATCTTGGCACAGGGTTGGCTCTGGAGGCGCCCCCGAATACCATTATGACTACACCAGGCTCGTGTCCTAGGGTTTTCTAGACAAGAACAGGACAGCTTCTTTCTGTAACTCTCTCCACCCTTCCATGGAGCTTCCCACCTTCCCTGCAGAGCCTAGACAAGAGCTCTGGGACTAAATTCAAAATGCTGGGACCCTGCTACTCTCTCCAGCCTCACCGCTCTCCCCCCCATCAGCTCTCACTCAGCTCAGCTAGCCCAGACCCTATAGATAGCTCCTCACAGCTTCCCTCTGGGATAGGGCCCTCCCAGCTCATCTCTAGGTCTTTGCAGCCCCTTCATCCCCGCCTACCATGACAACAGCCTAGTATGTGTCTCCAGGCAACAAAGGGCATCCTGCCACTGTAGTTACTCTCTTGCCATCCTCTGTCTGGCAAAACCACCCTAGCCTCAGGACCAAGAAATAAAGGCAGAGAGGCTTCTTCCCAGCAGGGAAGGAGAACCTTGAATCTTAAACACAGGCATATGTTCCCTGCAGGGCTCCAGGGGGCCCAGCATCCATCTCCTTACCTGGAGGTGAGGCTGAGTAATCACCTTTCTGTGTCTCTGGAGCTTGTCTCCAATCCCACCCAAAGGTACACTTGCCCTTTAAGCCCCAGGGAAGCCCTTGCACCACTCCCTGTGAACTGACATGAACTGGGACTGTTGGGTGTGCAGCTGGTGCCCTAGAGTCAGTCAATGGAGTGAGACAGATCATGCTCCAGGCAGATCCCAGCCTTGGGACCTGCATGTGGGCTCTTCCTGTCTTCTGCCACGGGGCACAGGTGGCTGCAGGGGGTGGCTGCTTTCCCTGCCCCACCTCTTCCCTCTTGCTCTGTGGACACCTGTTGTTTGGGGACAGAACATCCCTGTATAGCCCTGCCTGGCTTGTTGAATGCTGGGATAATAAATGCACCATCCTCCTGGCCACATACAGGCCTCAGGGACAAGTCAGGGACTTGGGAGACCCAGGGAAGGGAGTAGAAATGGGGGCTAGATCTGCTAGTGCCAGCACCAGAGAAGGCCAACAGATACTCAGAAAGGTGCCAGGCTGAGGGTGGTGGGTCAGCCCCTGGAAAGAGAACACAGATGGAGGCAAGGCGACACCTGAAACCCAGCAGGGAAGACGGAGAAGTTACTGAGGAACGGATGCTGTAGGAGGGGGCTCTGGCAGGAAAGTTGAGTCCAAGACAGAACATGGCCATCTATGCAGGAGGCCAGGCTGCAGAGCATCCCCTGCTGCAGGGCAGCTTCTGTGGGGACTGTCCTGTACTTGTCTGCCAGCTGTCAGGGGCTCTAGAAGCCTGAGGCTCTACTTCTACTGTCCTCTGGGGTGACAGATCTTGATGGAGCTCCCTCCTTGCTCCTAGAGGTATGAGGGGCAACTGCTGTGGTGTCTCTCCAGCACAATTCCTTCAGTCCCACCTCACTGCAACAGTGTGGACAGCAGGGCTCCCCTTCTGTCTCTGAGAGGAGCATGTTCACAGGAGGATTCCTGCCTCTGTCATTTCCTCCTGTGAGCTGGGAAGTTCAAGTGCTGGGACATCTTCCCTCATGTGTGTGCAAGTGTATGTGTGTGTGTGTGATTGCACACTTTCCCACGGGTTGATTTGGACGCCTCTCTGCTTCTGGTTGGAAGAATGCTATCTAGCTCTAGTAGAGCAATTTATGGGTCTCAGGCTCCGTGAGTCTGTGGCTCTGAAGCTGTCTCGGTGCTGGCTCAGTGGGAATGTGTATCATTTTCTATCTCTCAACTGAATTTTTCCTTAAAGGAAAGTAACCCTTTGTGAGGTGTGTGTGTGTGTGTGATGCGTTTCCATGCAATGAACTCTTGTATGTGTGTCTGTCTAGGAAGCCAATCCTCTCTCTGGCTCCCCATCTCTATACTCCCTTTTGAGTGTCTCCCAACAGCCACTCTCTGGCTTCCCTCTTCTGTGTATTTGAATAATCTGGTGGCAGAGGACCAGAAGGAATCAGAGAAGGCCCAGGGAAGCGGAGGCGGCAGGTGGGAAGGGGAAGAGGAAGCCGAAGAGTGCAGCAGTGAGCAGGCAGAAGATGCTCCAAAGGAAGGAGACAGGCAGGCCAAGGTCCTGGGGGAGGAGCAGTGGGGAGGGGTGCTGCCCGCTGCCTGGACTGGGAGGAAAGCCGACTCGGCTACTACCAGCTGCCACTGTAGCCTAGAGTTCCTGTCTGTCGCTGCGCGGCTGGACTCGCGATGTGAGACGCATAGCAATGGGTGACGCGGAGGGAGGCTGCGGCTCCCAGCTGGGGAGGGGGCGAGGGGCACCCTAGGCTCCTTCACTGCCCAGCTGGGGCGCTCCCCTGGAGGATTCTCCAGCCTAGGGAAAGTCACCCGAAGCTGCAGGGCAAGGAAGGGCCAGAGTGGGAGTGCCCGGAGAGAAAATGATGCTCAAGAACACGGGGGGGGGGGGCGACTCAGAATCTAGCGGGGAGATTGGTTGGTCCCCTGGTTCAAGAGGTGGAGTCCCGAGAAACTGACGGAGATCGGAGATCGTGGAAGGACCCTGTACCTAGCCTGAGCTTTTGGCCTAGGATTGACAGCTAGGAGAAAGCAGATCGGGAGAGGGTTCTGGTCTAGGGCTGAGTGGAATCCGAGTACCCTACGTTTGAGGAGCCGGGAAGACAGACCTTTGGGGAAAGAAGGGTCAGAGAATGGTCCAAAAGATCTGGGTTGAGGAGAAAGGGGGTACTAGCCAGCAAGGTTAGGGGCTTAAGGCAAGGAGAGGGATGGGGCCTAGAGGAGCACAGGCCCAGCTGGGTCCCCAGGAAGGAGGGTGGTGGGATCCGAAGTCTAGGGGAGAGGGTCCGAGATGGGCAGGATAAGGGGAAGTGTAGTTAGAAGGCCGGGGAGGTACAGGTGTGAGGAGGCCCCCAGTGAATGGTGAGGTCCCCTCGAGTCCCAGGGAGGCATGTGCCAGGACTGCAGCCCTGAAGCCCAATGCGGGTCAAGGAAAAGGGGTCCTGAGCGTAGGGAGGGCGGGACGCGCAGCCAGGGAGAGGAGGATCGTTGATGGGGAGTGGGATCTGAGACTGCCTCCCTCCCCAATCACCCCCTCTTGGCTTTCCCATGTTCACTTCCCAAACTCCCCGGTTCTCCCCGGTTGCCACGGCAACCGCTCCTGCCAGGCGCGGTCACCAAGGAAACCCCGTGCCCGCCTCACCCCCTCCCCAGCGCCCGTACGCCCCCCGGCGGCCGGGAGGAGGGCGTGGGGGAGCGGACTCCCGCCCCGGGCCGCAGCCGGGTAGCCAGCTGCGATCGCCCCGCCTGGGGCGCCGGTTCAGGTCCGGGCCCGCATCTCCATCCCGGGTCTGCGTCTCCATCCCGTCCGGCCCCATCCTGGGTCCGCGTCCCCATCCATCCCAGCCCCAGCCCTGTCCTGCCTCATCCCCGCGCGCGCCGCGCGCTCCGACTCACCGCGGGCTCCGGGCTCCCGGCGAGGGGCGGCATGCCCCGCGGGGTCCGCTTGGGGCGCGGGGCCTGGGCCGGGGGCGTCCTCGGGGTCGCGGCTCCGCCCCCGCCCGGCCCGCCGCCCGCCCGCCCGCGCTCCGCGCTCGCCGCCTGCCAGCCTGGCCGCCGCCCGCCTCTGCCGCGGCCCCGCCGCTCCCCCCACCCACCCCCCCAGGCCCCGGCCCGGCCCGGCCCCCGCTCGGACGGTGCGGCAGCCGCCGAGAGCAGCCGAGAGTCCCGTGGACGCGAGCGGAATACTGATGCTGGTGGGGAGCGGGAGGAGGAGGAGGAGGAGGGAGGAGGAGGAGGGAGGGCGCCGAGGGGAGAGTGGCCGGGGAAGCTGGGGAGGGAGGGCAGAAGAGGAGCGGAGAAAGGGGGAGGGGGCACAGGGAGGGAGAGGGGAGAGGGAGGATGGAGGGGGGGAGCAAAGAAGGAAGGGAGGGTGGAGGAGAGGGAGGGAGGAAGGAGAGAAAGGGAGTGGAGAACAGAGAGAAGGGGTTATAGGGGAAGAGGGAGGGGAGGCTGCGGCGTGGTGGAGAGAGAAAGGGGCCGGGGTTCGAACTTGTAGAACTCGTAGACCTCCATGGAATGGAAGGGAGAAGAGGAGCTGATGGGCGCTGCGGAAAAAGTGGGGAAGAGGGAGGTGGAAGAGCTGGAGGGCAGTGGAGGGGGCGAGCAGAAGGAACGGGTTGGGGGAGAAGGAAAGCCAAAGACGGAGCCAGAAGGAAGTGGCCTGACTGGGATCCGGAGGAAACTGAGGCAGGACCAGCGGGAGGTGGTATAGAGGTCTGGGGGAGCAGTGCTGGGGAGGTAGGATTGGGAAGCCAGGACGGGGGAACTTCACTGTTAGCGGACTCCTCTTCTGATGGGAAGGATGGAGCCTCACATCAGTCTCCTTTCTAGGAAGAGCTTTGGAGAGGCCGCTCATGAGGGGAGTGGGATCTGTCCTGGACAGCAACCACAAGCGAGAATGAGCAGCGGTGCTGACCCCAGACCCTGCACCTGTGCAGACCGGGCGTCTGTGCAGAACAGAGGCAAAGCCCAGCCCCACTACACTCTCACCTTCCCAGGTGCAGGCAGAGGGTGCTGGCACACACTGAGAGGTGTGAAGCTGGTGTCAGCCTAGGGGAGAGGGGGTAGGGCAGGATGCCTGGGAGAGGTCACAAGGATGTCGATCTTCTCCAGTAGATGTTTTCACCTGCTCCCTGCCCCAGCTCCCCCAAGGCTGGGCATTAAGGAAGGGGCCTGCGACAGAGGAGCCCAGGAGGGCTGAGAAGAGGTAGTTTCATGCCAGTCGGACATCACACATTCTTCTAGTGTTAAAGGCAGGCACACATTTCCCTATCCTTGCCCTCCCCCCAAGGTGGGGGAAAGCCTAGCTAGTAAGGACAGGAAGAGGATAAGAATGGAGGACCCTTCTCTTGGGGCCAGGGTCCTCATTCTTAAAACCCTCAAGGAGTCCAAGAGAACAGGAGGTTGGTCCTGCCTCTGAAGTAGGCAGCAGGGGAGGCAGGCAAGGATCAGCCCTGGGGAAAGACGGCCACACAGACATTTGCTGAGAGCCTGTACCTGCTTGGGAGTGACCTGGAGCTCACAGAGGGGTGAGATCATGGGCAGGTGCCTTAGAGACAGCTGGGGTGGGTACTGGGGGGGGGCGACACAGAATTGAAAGCCATAGGGGCCAACAAAAGAAAGGAAGGCTCAGGCAGGACTAGGTGCCTGGCAGTTCCAAAATCTGGTTAGAAGCCTGGAGGATCGACTCTTGGTGAGATCCAGGGTCCCCACTGGCACCACAGACTCTTGCCTGTCTGCTGGAGAACAGGGTTTTCAGTTGAGAATCAGCTGCCAGGAATGTGGGCTTGTAGAGGCTGGAGGTCTGCAGATCTCTATAAGAGGGTTCAGGGACCAAGGCCAGAGTTTCCAGGAAAGCCTCTGGTTCTCCTGGAATCTCAGGCTTGCTGTCTGGGTAGAGAAGGGTGGTTATCATTGCTAGAGGAGACATAGGCAAGCCACTGAACCTGGGCAGCTCATCCTCTGTGGGACAGGGTAACTCGACGGCCTCTTTAAGAAGGTCCCATGGAGAGAAGAGGGCAGCAGAGAGGAAGAAGCTGGTGGGGGATCGAGGCTGAGGACACTCACAGGCCTGGAAGAGATGATTTTGCATCCCTGATGCTGAGGAGGAAGTAGAGGCATGTAGGAAGGGGCCATGGGATGACAGAAATGGAGGTGGGGAGACTGTACGAAAGGCTGACAGAAGTACAGACAAGGAGAGAGTGAGCAGTGAGGACAGAGGCTAGACTCTGAAAATGTGATGCCAACATCCAAGCCACTTAGGCCTACCTCAGCTCCACCCTGAGGCTAATAGCCAAGGCTATTCCTGCTTAGCAGTAACCTTGAAATTGGTTAGCTCAGGGTAGCCTCAAACTCACAAAGTAAAGGAGGATGCCTTTGGCTTCTGATCCTTCTGCCTCCACTTTCCAAATGCTGCATGGCAATCATGTGTTGTGGTGCCTGGTGCTGGGCATGGAACCTAGCAGGCATATGCTCTACTGAGTCACAGCCTCATCTATTAACCAATGTCTGCAACATGACTTCAGACATACCAGAGTCCGTGTTGAGTGAGCCTTATGGTTTGGGTTTGAGAAGCCCCCCACCCCCTACCCCAAGCTCATGCTTTGAACACTGGGTCCCCAGCTGGTGGCTGTTTTGATGGCTAGCAGAAGTGTGTCACTGGTGTTGGCCTTTGAAGGTCTAGTTCTTCACGTCTCAGTTTCTGCCATGTGAATAGCCTCCTGCCTCAGTACTAGATACCCTCTCAGGACGCATAGACAATCCTTAGCATCAGCACCCCCATAATGCACTGAAACTCCTCAGCATCAGCCCTCCAGAATACACTGACCCCCCACATTAGGCCTCCTCCCAGGGCACACTGAAAGTTCTCAGCGACAGCTCCCCCTAAGACTCACTGGAACTCCCTAGAAACTATGAGCAGCCCCCCTTAAGTTGTCTGTTAGGTATTTTTGTTTCTAAACCATTGGAACAGCTGTATAGTAAGAGACAGTGGCAATGGGCTTGAAGATTTAGACCAGGCTAGAGGGTTCAGCACCTGCCTTCACTCCCAGCATCTATGGAAAAGACAGTATGGTGGTGATGTGCACCAGCAATCCCAGCACTGAGCAAGAGAAGAGAGGAAGGTCCCCAGGGCCGGCTGGACAGCTGGTTCAGCAAGAGACCCTGGTGCACAAGCAAGTGTGTGTGGAGGGGTTGGAGAACACAGGTTGCTCTTCTAGAGGATTCCATTCCCAGCACCCACATGGCAGCTCATAACTGTCTCTAACTCCAGTCTCAAGAGATTTAAGGCTCTGTTCTGAACTCTAAGGGCACTAGACACTCACACCACAAATGTGCACATACACACACCTGCACATATACATACCTGCACATGTGTGCACACACACCTGCATCTGTACATTCACATGCACATAGAAGCATGTATGTGTACACACATGTATGCAAACACAAGCAAAACTAGGTTAGGGCTTGGTAGCTCATAATCCCAGCACTCATGAGGTTGAGGCAGGAGGATTGAGAATTTAAGTCCAGTCTGAGCTATGTATTGAGACCCTGTCTCAAAATACAGCATCAAAGAGGCAAAGAGAGGGTGGGGAAGATGGCTCAGTGGGTAGAGGCTTGACCTTTCTTAGGGGCTGCGGCTTCCACTTCACTTTCTGGGCTGCTGTCTCTCCGATAGACTTCCTAAGGCTGCCACAGGAGAAGGGAGCTCAGCCTCCAATACTCCAGCCTCTTAGCATCCACCAAAGGAAGCCAAGGCCCAGACCAGCCCAGCAGGGCCTAATCCTGACTTACAGGAAGCTTAAGATAGAATGAAATGGTTTTGCTGTTTGAGGTCACCGAATCCTGGGGGTGATGAGGAGCAGACAACAGTTGCATTACATCTTGGTCAGTGCGAAGCCATTTTCAGGGAGTGGAAAGTGTGGCTGGAATGCAATGGAACCCTAACCACCTTGAACTTGATTTCCATATGAAATCTCTTACATGGGGGACATGGGGGACATGGCTGCTTCCATCTCTAGGATGGGACAAATACCAAGTAATCCAGAGGAAGCTCTGCTTAGTCAGGGTCTCTATTCCTGTGACTAAACACCATGACCAAAAAGCAAGCTGGAGAGCAAAGGGTTTATTTGGCTCACACTTCCAGATCATAGCCCATCATTGTAGAAATTCAGAACTTGAACTCAAGCAAGGCTGTAACCTGGAGGCAGGAACTGATACAGAGGCCATGGAGGGTGCTGCATACTCAGCCTGCTTCCTTATAGAACCCAGGACCAGCAGCCCAGGGATGGCACCACCCACAAGGGGCTGGCCCCTCCCCGACAGATCACTAGTTAAGAAGATGCCTTCCGGGCTGGAGAGATGGCTCAATGGTTAAGAGCACTGAGTGCTCTTCCAGAGGACCCAGGTTCAATTCCCAGCACTCACATGGCAGCTGACAACTGTCTGTAGTTCAAGTTCCAGGCAAACACCAAGGCAAATAAAGTTAAAAAAAAATAAATAAAAAATAAATAAGTATACAGAAATCCCTCCCCCCAAAAAAGAAAATGCTTTACAGCTGGATCTCATGGAGGCATTTCCTCAGCTGAGGCTGCTTTCTCTCTGATGACTCTAGCTTATGTCAAGTTGATACACAAAGCCAGCCAGTACAGCTTCTGTACCAAAAAGTGAATATATAAAACAGGCAATGACATCAAAAGTGCACAGGAGCCCTCTGGAATGGACCCCTCCTCACAAATATGGGGGCAATGTGAGAGTCAAAAGGA
This sequence comes from Sigmodon hispidus, assembly GCA_004025045.1. NCBI lineage: Eukaryota > Metazoa > Chordata > Mammalia > Rodentia > Cricetidae > Sigmodon > Sigmodon hispidus. The sequence goes on along the minus strand of PVIH01023756.1, from coordinate 9,801 downwards.
ATAGAAGGTATTGTGGGTCTTTTGTGTAATGCACATGCATACACATATACACGTTATTACGGCTAGCGTAAATGTGCGTGCACTCATGGAAAAAGTGATGGATCATGACCAATTAGCGTCTTCTGCTTGCTTTTTGAGGCAAGTAGCCCAAGCTAGCCTCAAACACCACAGGTAATTGAGGATAACCATGACCTCCTGATTGTCCTGCCTTAGCTTATGAGCACTAGCACATGAGCCCTGGAGTTCATAGCACAATCTGCCTTTGACTCTCCTGATATACAGAGCTATAGTCATGTGAACAAACAGCCTTGTGCTCTGTGACCACAACCACCACCTGCTTTCCATGCCGCGATGGACTGCACCAACTGAAGCCAATTACACCCTCACCCCCCAGCAGCTTCTTGTTAGACTTATGGTCCCAGTGCTGATGTCCATCTCGCAGAAAGGAGACCCAGGAACACCTTAGAAGCCATGAATGCTTCAGCCAGCAAGCCTAGAGTGTGGGGCATTCTTGAGGACATCCAGTGTGGCAGTGCAATAACACACAGTTCTGGTGGGTGCCACAGGCTGGTCATTCCAGCCGCTTGAGAGCCTCAGACAGGAAGACTGTAGTATGAGGTTTCTGGCCCATCCAGCTGGTGGTCCAGACCCACAGACCTGCAGTCCCAGATCAACTAGCCCCAAATAACCACACAAAGACTTATATTAATTTCATGCTGTTTAGCCTATGGCTCAGGCATATTGCTTGCTAGCCCTTACATCTTAATTCAACCCATTTCCATTAATCTGTCTTGCCATGTGGCCTGAGGCTCACATGTGTTACTTTACAAGTTGATTCTTGGGTGATTGGCTGGTGCCTCTCTTGACTCCGCCCTCCTTCCCCTATCTATGCTCCGATTTTCCCACCTACTTCTAAGATGCCTGCCATAGGCCAAAATAGTCCCTTTATTTCACAGCATACAGAAAGACATTCCACATCAGTCCCCCCTTTCTGTCTAATTAAAAAGGAAGGTTTCAACTTTAGCATAGCAAAATTACATATAACAAAATAGCTATCAAGCAAAAATTATAGTTACACATTAAAATATCTAGTCTATTTGTATTTAGCAAAATTAAAGAAAATATTCTATCATCTACCTTATCCTTGTGAGTCTAAAGTTTCATTTCTAATATACCTTTTAAAATAACTAAGAAAAACTAGGGCTGGATAGATGGTTCAGAGGTTAAGAGCACTGGCTGTTCTTCCAGAGGTCCTGAGTTCAATTCCCAGCAACGACATGATGGCTCACAACCATCTGTGATGACATCTGGTACTCTTTTCTGTATACTGTATACATAATAAATAAATCCTTTTTGTAAAAGAAAAACTATCTAATCTTCAACTACATCAAAGACCACAGAAAGATATAATATTACTCGAGTAAACAGGACATACAAACAAGTTCCAAAATCTAGAAGTGACAGAGATAACATCTGGCCACCCAAGAATCAACATGTAAAGTAACACAAGTGAGCCACAGGCCATTTGGCAGGGCGGATTAATGGAAATGGGTTGAATTAAGATGCAGGAGCTAGCTAGCAATATGCCTGAGCCAAAGGCCAAACAACATGAAATTAATATAAGCCTTTGTGTGATTATTTGAGGCTAGTTGATCTGGGACTGCAGGTCTGTGGGTCTGGACCACCAGTCAGATGGGCCAGAAACCACATACTACAGATGGTTCCCAGTGTGGGCACCAGATATTGCAATAAAATTCACTTGCAATGTATCGTATAAAGGGTTAATATTTATTGAGGGATATATTACACTTACGATACAATTTGAACCTTAAGACAGTTCTTGGAGAGAAGAACGGTGTCACGCTGAGCTGCTGAGCTGCTCCCCAGAACGCAGGAGTGACACAGCCCCTGGAACTCAGAGTCCCCAGCTCCCAATTGATCCTGGCCACACCCCTTAGGGGTCCTGATTCTCAGAGGCTACTAAAGCTCCCTAAATAATGCCTGAATCCCACTACAGAAGACCATAAGTTTGAGGCCAGTCTGACCTACAGGATGAGTTCAAGGACAGCCTGAGAAACTTAGGAAGATCCTACATAAAAGTAAGTACTGGGGATATAGCTCATTGGAACAATTTCCTTCTAGAACACCCCAGCAAGGGGCTGGAGTGTAGCTCTGTGGTAATACACTTACCAGGCATACTTGTGGCCCTGGAATCAATCTTCAGCTTCTTTCTTTCTTTCTTTTTTAATGATTTTCTTACCTTTATTTTATATGTACTTGTGTTTTATCTGCATTATGTCTGTGGGAGGGTGTCGAATCCCCTGGAAATGAAGTTACAGACAGTTGTGAGCTGCCATGTGGGTGCTGGGAATTGAACCTGGGTCCTCTGGAAGAGCCTCCAGTGCTCTTAACCCTGAGACATCTCTGCAGCACCAATCTTTAGTTTCTTAAAAAGGATGGAAACTCTATTCTAGTCTGAGATTACAGAACTCACTCAGGAGCAGTGTGTGGTTCCTGCTGCCATCCTAGTTTAGAGAATCTTTGTATTATTTTTTTCCTAGATTATTTTTTTATTTTTATGTGCATTGGGTGCTTTGTTTTATTTTGCCTGCATGTATGTCTGTGTAAGTATGACAGATCTCCTGGAACTGGAGTTACAGACAGTTGTGAGCTGAATGTGGGCCTTGGAAACTGAACCAAAAAAGAACAGAACAGCCTGTGCTCTTAATCATTGAGCCATCTCTCCAGCTCTGTATTAAAATTTTAAAAAGATTTATTTATTTTTATTTCTGTTTGATACTTTGCCTGCATGTATATCTGTGTAACATATGTGTGTAGTGACCATGGAAGCCAGAAGAAGGAGCTAGAGCCTCTGGAATTGCAGTGAGCACCATGTGGATGCTGGTAACTGTCCTCTGTAAAAGCAGCCAGTGCTCTTAACTGCTGAGCCATCTCTTCAGCCCCTGAAGCATCTGTTTAAAAGCCTGGGACATAGTCTTTGGACACCTGGCATGGTGTGAACTTGGACTTCCTTGAGCTGATGCCATTGTCATTGTATGGAACATGTGACACTGCCATTACAAGAAGGCACCCTTCCTCTCTGGAGGTTTTCATGGAAACACTCATGATAAACTCATAATGATGAATGTAAACTGGGTGTCACAGTTTCCAGAGAAATGTCAGGTTTGTCCCCAGTGGGTGGTGCTGTTGTGGGAAATTGTAAAACTTTTAGGAGGTGGGGTTTAGCTGGAGGAAGTAGGTTACCAACCAAGTGGGACATAAAGCTTTACATCTTTTCCTGTTGTGGAAATATAGAATAGAATAATTGTTTAACTATGTAAAGATGTGTTGCCAGCTTATTTTGTCTGCCTAAGGCACCTGATTGGTCTAATAAAAAGCTGAACAGCCAATAGCTAGACAGAGGAGGAACAGGCAGAGCTGGCAGACAGAGAGAAAGGGAAATCAGGCAGCCAGGGTCCAGACAGACAGACAGACAGGGAGAAAGCAGGATGGACAGTATGTAGATGAAGTAAATGAATCTTGGGGAAGCACATAGATGAATAGAAATGGGTTAAGTTTGTTTGTTTTTTAAAGCTGTTTAGAAGTAAGCCTAAGCTAAGGCCGAGCTTTCATAATGAGTTTCTATATCATGATTTGGGAGCTGATAGCCCAAGAAAGCCTGCAAATTTACCCTACTTCCTTCCCCCTCTGCTTTCTGGTCTATAAAGATGTGCAGAGTCCCACCCCCTGCTCCCTCTGCCAAGGAACCACCTGTTCTGTGGCAGGTGTGCCTCTTCAAGCCATGAGCCACGGCTTTTTTCCAGGTGTTTCATCAGAAGGTAGAAAGGCCCTTGATAGTGGGTTATGGACACTTACTATAACTTTTTCAATGTCCTGCATATCTCGGTACTTCCCTCCCATGAACATTTGAGGGGAGATGAGCTTCAGGGACACTGAGGGCAGACTGTCAGCCACAGTGACCACTGCTCCTTCCTGCACAGCACTCTCCTGATACACAGCATTTAAGACTGCAAGTTACCGCCCATCTTCAGGAATGACCATCTCCATGCTCGCTCCCACCCCCCGCCCTGCAGAGACCACACCAATTCCTGTTCATTTCTGTGAAACTAACTTCTAAATGTCTCACAGCCTTGTGTCCTGTTATTTCCTCAAGCACAGGCTGGAGCCTTCCTGCTCCAGGCCACCACCAGCACACTAGGACAGATTCAGGGGCTGCTCTGGACCCCTCCCTTTCTCTCTTAGTGCCTTTCTTCAGCACCATGGGCACTCCTCTAAGCCCTCCATCATCTGCCTGACCACCACGGAAGGGCTTCTTAGTCTGCCTCTCCATGCTGGCTCAGAGTCCAACCCTTCCCTGTCTGACAGGCCAAGCAGAGCTGGTGCAGCCATTCTCCAAGTGAAGCACATTATTAGCTCGGCTCAGGAAAGAATGGAGGAAGTTCCTTTTCTCTCCCATGTCCAGTCCATCATTTATTCCCATGGTTCTCTATACAAAATGTCCTCATTTCCAACAGTTCCACCCTTCTGGAACTTCTAGTGTCAAAATCCACCTTCTGTTCTGTGCCCAGTTACAGCTTGTCCATGGTCACTGTCACAAGCCCTCAGGCCAGCCTCCACAGGGTAGCTTCATGTTCTCTCTGAAGGTAGGCCGATGTGCTCACCACCCCGGGCCTGGTGCTGCTCACTATCATCACCCTGCACCCAGACTGACTTCTCCCACCTCAGAAGGCTTACCCAGCACCCTCTGCAGACTGGCTCTCAGTCTGATCACCCCCTTCCCACTCCTAAACACGCTCTCATTGACAATGGAAGTTTCTGTTCACGTTTTTGCTGCTCACCAACCTTCCCTCCTTAGGAGTAAACCCGAGAACCAAGGCCTGTCTCATCTCATTAGCTACTCACTTCCCTGAGCCCAGGAAACATCAGGTAAACTGTATGTATGTCCCTTAAATGCGTTACACATAATAACACATATACTATGTAATCCTGGGTGCCCTTTACATGTCCCCTGTACACAACGGTCATCTCCCAGACACTAGAGAAGGCGACTCAGAAAAGTGTCCTTTCAAGCAAAAGTACCTGAGTTAGATTCCTATCACCTATGAAAAAATAAAAAATAAATTTAAAAAAGCCAGCTATGGTGGACTACACTGGCAGTCCCAGCTCCGGAGAGGTGGAAAGGGGTGGTCTCTAGGGTTCACTGGCCACTCAGTTCCAGGCCACCAAGTGAGAAACAAGGTCACAAAAACCAAGGTACATAGTGCCCAAAAATGACAGCCAAGGCTGTCCTCTGCCTTCCATACAGGTGCACAATCATGAACACAGACAAAGCATCTCCTAGATTAACAAGACAGTAGCTACTTTTCTTGAATGTTCTAGGTGCATGGAAGCTCTTGTCTTTTCTTAGCCCCTGGTGGCCCTTGAAATAGGTGTGAGGAGACCCTGATTCTGGGGGGGTCACACAGGACACCCGGTGAAAAACTTTTGGAGCCCATGTACACTCTGCAGGGAGGGCTACCAGGTATATGCTCCCATCACTTTGCAATGCTATCTGTACAGACACAAATTGTATTTTCTTCATTATAGATACCACATGTGAGAGACATCACGTTGACTTCCTCCTGCAGGGAACAAGCCTGAAACGGCACAGCTCGTGAGGTGACTGTGTAAGAGCCCATGAGGCTACACAAACACCCAACGTTGGATACAGCCCAAGAGGTGACAAATGCAAGAACTCACCATGGAGAAGAGGTCTGATCCTCAAAGGAGAGAGATGGGAGGTGATTCTTCCTTTCTCTGCACTTCCGAGAATCCAGAATTACCATCCCTGCCTTATAAAAGCAAGTGCAGCCGTGAGGCCTCTTCCAGGAGCCCAGACAGCAAATTCCACCTGGGAAGGTTTTGAAGGGAATGGAACTTGTGGCGTGGAAAGGAATCACAGGAGGCAGGTGTAGTCAGCCATTTTTGTTGGGATCAGCAGCTCCCCAGTAATGACACAGAGACTTATTATTAATTATAAAAGCTTGGCTAATAGCTTAGGCTTATTCTGCTAGCTCTTGTAACTTAAATTAGTCCACTTCTATTAATTTACTTTCTGCCTCATGGATTTATTTATTTTATCTCTGTATTGCCTGTCCTGCTTGTGTCTGGCTGACAGCTCTGCCTTTTTTCTTCCCAGCATCCTGTCTGACAGGAAATCCTGCCTACCTTTGGCCATTCAGCTTTTTATTAAGCCAATCAGAGTGACACTTCTTCATGGTATACAAAAAGATTATTCCATAACAGGCAGGTGCTAATGACCAGTGCAAGGATCCAGCCTAGGCTGTGGCCAAGGACTCGGGTTAGTCTGTAGTGGGACTCCAGGAGGCCTCAGAGTGGCTGCTTTGGGGAGAGAGGCAAGAAGCTCTTGGAGCCTGGTATAGTGGTCCTGGCCTGGACAAAGCAGAAGGGCCAGGCTCAAACCCAGACATTGACAACTCTGAGGGTCTTATGAGCAGCCATACTTTGGAGTGCAAGGAAAACCTTAGGTCTGGCACACCAATGAGTAAAAGCTGAGCCTGACAGTACCCACAATGCCTTTTAGTATCAACCTTTAAAGCACCCTGGGCCCTCTGAGAGGAAGACAGTGTGAGGCAGGTTTTATATTATATGCATCCACAATGCCTGGCAGTCAGATAATAGCAAACTTGAACAGACAGGAGCAGACAGGAGTCTACCATGCAGACCAGCAAACCAGTCAGTGGAGACAGATCCAGGGTGACCTGATGCTGGGACTGACAGACATGGTGAGTTTGTTTAAGGGTCTACAGGACAGGGCAGCTGTGGGTGTGAGAAAAGAATCTCAGCACATAATAAGCTATAACAACCAGAGAAAGTCCTGGCTTCACACACACACTTTTAGAAAATAGCAAAAGAAGGCCATTTCAAAAACATTTTACTAGACAGACGATCCCAACACCCAAACCTGACATCACAAGGAAGGAAATTACAGACTGATATCCCTCATGGGCACATATGGGGAAAAGCCTTACTAAAATACTGAAGATCAAAACAGTAATATGTGAAAAGGTTAAGACACTGAGAGTGAGGGATTAGACCATGAGCAGTGTGTGTTTAACATTCAAAGAGCGATGGGTGTGAGTGAGCACGGAGCACAGGGAAGGGGAGACCCTGGCATGCAACATCTCAAAGACACAGAGAACCCCCAGAACACACACAGGAAGCTTGAAGCCATATGCGAAGCCAGATTCTAGAACAAACATGTAGAAGAAAGGTCAGCGGGATAATTTAACTTATAGTCAATGGAATTAATTATATTAGATGAAGACGAAAAAGATGAAGTCATGCTGGAATAGCACCAAACATAAAGAGTGAACAGAAACAGCTTTAATAAAGAACAACATGTCCACGGGGTGTCACAGTGCCTAGGAGTAAGAAAAGACAGGGTGCCTGCAGGTTGGAGGGTATTGCCACCATGGACTTGGCACAACACCCACCGCAAGCCAACATGTTTCTTACAGAAGACATAGATTCAGCACACCACATGTGTGGACTCCCTAAGGATCCTGAGGAGCCAGGACAGCTCAAAAAACATAATCTGACAAACTCTCTGATTTCAAATTTAGCCGAAAGCTCTGAGAGCCGAGAGTGTGGTTTCAGAGCAGAAGAGAGGGCCGCATAGACCAGTAAGTATAATCAGTGGTTTGTTCCAAAAGGGAGTCAAAGCAGGGCCCACAAAATGGCTTGGTGAGTATCAGTGCTCACTATCAGAACTGATGACCTGTTAGATTCCAGGACCCACAAGACAGACAGCAAGAACTGAGGCCCATGATTGTCCTCTGATCGCTAATGCATGCATGTGTATGATGTGCACGCATTTACACACACAAATAATAAATATATTCATTTTTTAAAAGTCAAAGTATAATCAGCCGTGAAGGCTCAGCAGTTAGGAATGCTTGCAGACAGTCCCAGTTCAGTTTCCAGCACACACATAGTACCCCAAAACCATCTGTACCTCCAGTTCCAGGGGACCCAACATCTTAAGGGCACCAGACACACACATACATATAGTAAACAAATGCACACAGAGACAATACACATAAAATAAAACTGAAGAATTAAAAATAATAGTCCAAATGATCAATGGGAGTGAAGTCCAGGGCAAGAGACACATGTACAGCTCCCTGGTAAGGTTAAACCCAGCCTTCTACATGAGCGTTCACTCAAGGGGTCAGATATGAGATTCAAGTCATCGATCTCAGAAAGCAAATGTGAAAATTGTACAGTGTGAGAGAATAGACAAGATCTGGAGGCTATGCGCAGGCAAGTTAGACTCAGCGAGGTCTGAGAACATTTCACAGAAAAAAAAAATCACAGTAAATAAAAAGTCAAGACCCAGGCCTGAGGTCACATCCTCAACCCACATGTGGGAGATGCTATGCATAGAGATCATGAAATAAATTTTCCTTGGTAACAGCATGCGATCATCAGGTCAGTACAAATAAGGGCCAGGACCCTAAAGGAGGCATTTTCCAAAGAAACCGTAAATTGGTAACAGACACAGAAGAGTAGAGAAATGATGTGCACTGTGCAGAGCTACTCTAACGGGAGGGAATGAAGGTGAACCATGAGGGACAGTCCACACGTCATCAGTACAGGTCTGTTGTCCATCCCAACACAACCATAGCCTGCAACAGGAGGATGTCCAGAGAGCTGTGGCTTGTGGGTACGGGAGACACAAACCATAAACCAAGGAGAGGCCAGAAAGACAAACTGTGACTGCAGAGAAGAATGAAGCCACCATTATGAAGAGCTCCTACAGACCAACAACTAAAGACAAGCAGTCTGTCTGAAAACAGACAAGACACCTACACATACACTTCGCAAAGGGCATGTGTGGAGGATTGACAAACACGTGCAGGACCAAGGGCCAGCGTGCTCACACCTAAGTTCTCAGTTTTGTTTTTAAGAATGTGACTTGCAGGGATGGCTAAGCCATGAAAAGCACTTGTTCTTGTGAGAGCCTGGGTTCAGTTTCCAGCACCCACACCAGACTGCTCACAACCGCCAGGAGCCCCAGTTCCAGGGAACCCAGCGCCCTCTTCTGGCCTCCATGAGAACTGTACTCATGTGCGCTCTCACCCACATTTCAAAGAACCGTGCTGGGAATGGTGGTGCATTTTTCTTTTCTTCAGTTCCTCACCCCCTTGGTTTTGAGGTAGGCTCTCTCACTGGCAAGGCTGGCTGGCCACAGGGGAATGGCATATCTATGCTTCCCAGCACTAGGTTGAAGATGCACACTTCCAGAGCCAATGTTTCCGTGGGTCCTTATGCTGATGAGGCACCATGGGGCTCACTCTTGTTATAAAGCACTGCTCTCTTCCTGTACCCCGGGCCTGTCTAATGTGAGTGAATATCCATGCTGATACATCCTTCAAGATTTCACTTTACTGCCATGCAATACTCTGTCATGTGACTAGAGCGGCCCAGATAATTAAGTTGTTCCTTAGTTGATGATGTCAGTCATTTCGTTTTTTGGAAGAGCATTGTAAATACTATCATTTTGGCTGTTTTTATATGCAGGCTTCTGACTTTGCATGCAGGAATGGGATTTAGTGCATTTAAGAATGTGGACATCTTTCCTTGTGTGACATGGATTGTCATACCGCTCTCTGAAAGGACAGTAACCTCCCCAGTGCTGCTGTTACATGCTGTGCACTGCACTAGGCATGTGTGGCTATGTGGCTGTGTGGTCATGTGGCTGTGTGGCTGTGTGGC
>PVIH01023755.1:0-14394 GCA_004025045.1 Sigmodon hispidus | reverse complement strand
TGAGCACTGATCTCTAAGGTATATAAAGAGCTCAAGAATTTAGAGCCCAAAACCTTGAATAATCCTATCAAAAAATGGGGTACAGATCTAAAAAGGGAATTCTCAGCAGAGGAACTACGAATGGCTGAAAGGCACCTGAAAAAGTGCTCTTCATCTTTAGCCATCAGAGAAATGCAAATCAAAACAACGTTGAGATACCACCTAACACCTGTTAGACTGGCTAAGATAAAAGGCACAGATGACAGCCTATGTTGGAGAGGATGCAGAGCAAGGGGAACACTCCTCCATTGTTGGTGGGAGTGTAAGCTTGTCCAGCCACTTTGGAATGCAATATGAAGGTTTCTCAGAAAATTGAGAATCAATCTCCCCAAGGACCCAGAAATACCACTTCTGATTGTATACCCTAAAGAGGCACATTCACACTCCTAAGTTATTAGCTCAACTATGTTCATAGCAGCATTATTTGTAATAGCAAGAACCTGGAAACAACCCAGATGTCCCCCAACTGAAGAATGGATTAACAAACTGTGTTACATCTACACAATGGAATACTACTCAGCAGTAAGAAAAAATGATATCCTGAAATTCGCAGGCAAATGGATGGATTTGGAGAATATCCTCCTGAGCTAGGTATCACAAACTCAGAGAGATAATCAGGGGATGTACTCACTCACTAGTGATCTCTAAACAAACAAACAAGAAAAAAGCCAAACATGCCCAAGCGGCAATCCACAACCACTGAACAGCTTGGGATCAGAAACACTCTGGACTGACCCTTCGAACCCCACTCCAACTATAGGAACACCAGACTCACTCTTGAGGGAGGTGGGACAAAACTGGATTTGGCCAGGAGTGGAGACTGATCCAAGCATTATTGGGTCAGTGGGACCATAGGACTGTCTGCTCCCTGCCCAGAGAGGGGATGGGGAGTTGCAGAGAAGAAAAATGACCAAATGTGGTGGGAGGAGGAAGGGACCTTGAATAAGGATATACAGGGATTGAAAAAAAAATTCAGAGGGAAAGCTGAACACAAAGTAAATATATGTGTAGCAATCTTATTTGCATTATCACCCTTGATAAGCCATGCTTATGATTCTTATAGTCTTTATAGTTATTGTTAACTTTTCCGCATTTTAAATTCAATTTACTGTTTTTTTTTGATAAATACAAAATAAAGAAGGAAAAAAAGAGAAAGATATCCCAGGTCTGTTTTTAAACTTTATTTCTCCTACAGATCATAGAACCAATTAAAATTAAAGGAACAGGAATGTGCAAAATAAACTTCTTCCCTAACATGCAATGCAATAATAATTGTTTAGGTGTTAATGAAAAATTTTAATAATATAAACTGAATACTAGGTAGAAATCAAAATCTATGAAACTAATATCAATTAATATGTTACATAGTAGGGTCTTGAACCATACTGGAGTGAAGAGAATATATCCATCTATATATGTAGACATACATATGTTACATAAATAAACAGATGATAGATAGGTAAATAAATACATAAATAGATCAATAAAAGAATTATTTAATAAACTGAAGTGTAAATCACTCAAGGAAATTTTGACCAACTAAAATAATAATATTGCATACTAAAAACTGTGACTCAAGTGAAGTGATGCTTTGAAGAATGCCTATAACATTAAAAGGTTATATTGTAGGCCATGGGGACAACTGCTTTTAATCTCCCCATTCTGGAGGAAGAGGTTGGCGAATGTCTTTGAGCTTATAGCAAAACTGGTATATATCAGGAGTTCCAGACAAACCAATGATACAGTGAGACTCTGTCTTAAAACAAAAACAAAATAAAAAGTTATATTGAAAGCCATCAAAAAAGCACATGCCTATGATTCATGAACTAGGAAAGCAAAGACCTGAGTATTATGAGTATGAAGATGATCTGAAACTAGAAAATAATTCAAATTTTACTTAAATTATTTCAGCAAATAGAAAAAGCTTTTAAAAAAATCTTTCTAAATAATATTTTTTATTTTATGTTATATTAACACTCACACCTGAAAAGACATGAAGAGAAAATGCCAAATATTCTTTCATATGAATGGATATGTCAAAGTCTTCAATATGATACTAGCAAATAAAATTCATAGCCAGATAGTAAACACACACACACACACACACACACACACACACACACACACACACACACACACACACACAGCTCCAAAAGGATGTCTCCATAAAATGCCTCCCTTCAAATCTCTGAAAACCCTGTGGAAATGGAGATCAAAAGAGTATAAGAGCCAAGGGGTGGAGGACTTTAGGAGAAGAAAGCATTCTAAATCAGCTGAGAAAAGTTCATATGAACTCACAGAAACTGGAGCAGCAAGCCTAGGATCTACACATGTCTGCACCTGGTTTTCTCCAGTATATATATTATACTTTAGTTTAGTGTTTATGTGACTCCTGAATGTGTGCGTGAGTGGGTCTCTGATTTTTGTTCTTGTTCTTGGGACTCTTCTATTGTTGATTCCACAGTCCAACATAGATATAAAAAGGTTTTATTTTGTCTTAGTATGTTTCAGTTTGTCAGGTCTGGTTTTTATCTCTTAGATCCTTGTTCTTTTATAGTGATAAACAGAACAGGAGTGGATCCAAGATGTAAGGAAAAATGGAGAGGAAATGGGAGAAGCAGAGTGAGGGGAAACTAACTGTGATGCACTGTATAAGAAAATAATCTGTTTTCCTTGCTTCCTTGCTTCCTTGCTTCCTCACTTCCTCCCTCCCTCTGTTCCTCCCTCCCTCCCTTCCATCTGTCCTTTTGGCTTTCTACACAGGGTTCCTCTCTGCTTCTTAGTTAGGGTTTCTATTGTTGTGAAGAAACACCATGGCCATGGCAACTCTTATAAGGAAAATATTTAGTTGGCATGACTTATAGTTTCAGAAATCCTGTACATTTTTATAATGGCGTGGAGCATTGTGGCCTGCAAGCAACATGGTCCTTTGATTCAAGTAACTGCATGGCCTACATCTTGCAATGAACAGGAAGTTGATTGTGACACTGAGTGTAGCTTAGGCAAAAGAGATGTCAAAGAATTCCTCCACGGTGACATACTTCCTCCCTCCAACAAGGACATACACACTCCAACATAACCACACAACACCAACAAAGCCATACACATCAATAACGCCACTCTCTGAAATCTATGTTCTTTCAAACTCCCATACTTTATAACAAATTTGACTATATTAGAACTCACTTTATGGTCTCAAACTCACCTGCCTCTGCTATCATTTAGGTTTTTGATCTTACTCATTCTGACAGATGTAAAGTGGTATCTCAAAGTTGTTTTGATTTGCATTTATTGGATGGCTAAAGATGTTGAGCATTTTTCAAGTGTCTTTCAGCCATTTGTAATTCTTCAGCTGAGAATTCTCATTTTAGTTCTGAACCTCATTTTTTGTTTGGGTTATTTAGGGTTTTCGGCTCTAGTTTCTTGAGTTTTCTAGGCATTTTAGAGATCAGTCCTCTGTCACTTGTAGGGTTGATGAAAATATTTTCCCATTCTGTAGACTATCATTTTGTTTTAATGACTGTATCCTTTGCCTTACGGAAACTTTCCAGTTTCAGGAGATTCCACTCATTGATTGTTGTTCTTAGTGTCTGTGCCACTGGTGTTATATTTAGGAAGTGGTTGCCTGTACCAATGCATTGGAGGGTAGTACCCACTTTCTTTTCTGTCAATTTAAGGACAGACGGTCTTATGTTGAAGTCTTTGGCCCACTTGGATTTGAGTTTTGTGCAGGGTAATAGGCTTAGATCTATTTGCATTTTTCTACATACTGCCATCCAGGTATGCAAACATGATTTGTTGATGATACTATCTTTCTTCCATTGAATATTTTGACCTCTTAGTCAAAGAGCAGCTATTCATAGGTGTATGGGTTAATGTCTAGGTCTTTAGTTCAATTCCATTCATCCACAAGTCTGTTTTTACGTCAGTATCAGGCTGTTTTATTACTGTAGCTCTATTGGAGTGGGGGATGGTGATGTCTCCTGAGGATCTTTCGTTGAACAAAATTGTTTTGGCAATCCTGGCTTTCCTATTATTCCAAATGAAGTTGAGTGTTGTTCTTTCAAAGTATGTAAAAAATTGTGTTGGGATTTTAATGGGAATTGCATTGAATCTGTAGATTGTTTTTGGTAAAATTGCCATTTTTACTGTGTTGATCCTACCTATCCAGGAACATGTGAGATCTTTCCATTTTCTGATATCCTCTTCAGTTTCTTTCTTCAGTGAATAAAGTTTTTGTCAAACAGATCTGTTACTTCTTTGGTTATAGTTACTCCAAGGTATTTAAGGCAATTTGTGGCTATTATAAAGGGTGATGCTTCCCTTATTTCTTTTCCAGTCCGTTTATCTGTAGTGTGTAGGAGGGCTACTGAATTCTTTGAGTTAATCTTGTATCCTGCTACATTGCTGAAGGTGTTTATCAGCTGTAGAAGTTTCCTGGTAGAATTTTGTGTGTCACATATGTATACAATCATATTATCTGCAAATAGAGATAGTTTCACTTTTTCTTTTCCCGAATTTGTTTTTCCTTAATCTTCTTTCATTCTCTTATTTCTTTAGCTAAAACTTCCAGAACTATATTGAATAGATAAGGAGAGAGGGGGCAGCCTTGTCTAGTTCCTGATTTTAGTGGGATTGCTTTGAATTTCTCTCCATTTAGTTTGATGTTGGTCATTGGCTTCTTGTAAACAGCCTTTATTATACTGAAGAATTTTTCCTATATTCCTAATCTCACCTGGAATTTTATCATAAAGGAGTGTTGGATTTTGTAAAAGGCTTTTTCAGCATTTAAAGAGATGATTATGTGTTTTATTCCTCCAGTTTGTTTATTTGATTGATGATATTTATAGTTTTTCATATGTTGAACTATCCCTGCATTTCTGGAATGAAGCCTACTTGATCGTGATGGATAACTTTTTTTATATGTTGTTGTAATTTGTTTTGCCAGTTGTTGAGTATTGTTGAGTATTTTTGCATCAATGTTCATGAGGGAGATTGGTCTGTAATTCTCTTCTGCAAACCCACATAAATCTCTTTAAATTGATTTGGTGGGTGAATGTGGTGATATATTTTATATTTAATAAAATCAACCTGGATATCAATAACCCAAACTCAAATTATGAAGGTCAGAGAGTGGTAACTCATGCCTTTATTTCCAGCACAAGGATGACAAAGTTATGACTCATGTTTTTAATCCCATCACTCAGGAGACAGATCTTTCTGTTTCTTGTGAGCTCAAGGCCCAACAGCCAAGCAGTAATAGCTCATGCCTTTAATCCTAACTCTAGGATTTTTATGTAGAGTTGAACTTGAAAGTGAAACAACTGGACAGGGAAGATATTAAAGGCAGAAGTGGCAGAAATTCAGGCATTCCGTAGAAGCAAGCAGGCTGGTTTAAGACTTCTCAAGAAAGCATTTACCTTGTTCAGCCTGAGAAGTTGCCTGAGACTTGTCTGTGATCTCTTTCCTCTCTCTGATATTCTAGCTTTTCCCTAATATCTAGCTCTAGGTTTTCATTATATACTAACTAGAATTCATTTAATATTCATTGTCCAACATTGGGCTCAAATCCATGACCCTGAGTTTAAGAGCCTCATGCTCTACTAACTACTGTTTTGGAGGCTGGGCTACTTTTACAGTGGAAAACATGGTAGAAGGAGGAGGCTAAAACAATAGGACAAAGAAATAGAGATACAGGCATAGATATCTCCCAAGACCAACTTCTTTGTGAGAGAGATTATGCTGATGCAAAAAGGAAATTAAAATATGATTAACATACTCTGAACTTGTGCAGAATGGCAGCCTTGGATGCATGGAATAGAATTTAAGAGATAGGAAAACAAACTAAATCCTTTACAAAAGTAATTCAAGGCCCCAAAGAAATCTTTATAGATTTTTTTGCAGGAAGTAACTGCAGCAGTAAACAGAATGGTACCAGATTGAGAAGCTAGGTAAATAATAATTGAATCTCTGACTTTTGAAAATGCTAACACATAATGTAAAAGGATAATTAGACCATTAAAAACAAGGTCAGTACCCTTGAAGGACTGGATTAATGATACAATTAATTTAGAATCTTATAACTGTGATGCTAACTGGGTAGGAGAGATTATTTTAAGAAAGAAATAAAAATATTAAATGTTACAACTGTGGAAATCCCCTTCCCTATTAAATCCAATTCAGTCTTATTCTACCACCATGTTTTCCACTGTAAAAACATCCTGGCCTCCAAATAGCAGTAATCATATCTAATGAAGTGGAAACTGTGAGTGTAATCATAGTGAACACTCCTAATAATCAGGGATACGGAGTTTCAACTGGCCATATTTTATAACCAGGCAAGGCTTCCAGTCAAGAGACTGTATTGCCTTAGGTTGAGCTTTTGGCCAAGGTATCCAATGGAGATTCTCCAAACAACCCAGGCTTATGAGCAGACATAGAGTTGGTCTATACAAACTGACAGTGCTCCCCATTGCTGATTACAACATCTACTTATCTCACTGGAAATGGAATGGTTGAGTTGGTGCCTGGATGGAGCCTTCACACTGATGATCTAGTCTCTTTGTTGCATGGAGGTTCTCTGCAGGCTTCTGAAAGAGCAACTTGGACACTAACCTCACCAAAAAACATTTGAACAACAATTTATCCTGCTTAAATGATGTGCTGGGTCAATGGTGAACCAGAACTTGTGGGAGTTTCCAATCAATGTCTGAATCAACTTGAAACCCACTCAATGAGAGGGAGCCCATGCTTGGATGGCCAGGAACTACATACTGGATGACTCAGAAACCTAGGGTAAAACCAAATACAACTGGTCTAAAATCAATTAATGAAATGATTGTATTGATATTCTGTTATAATCATAGACTGATGCCTTGTGCAGTGGTCATCAGAGGGAGGGAATAGGAGTGTATGCAGAGACACATAGTCAGACATTATGTAGAGAGAGTCTAGTTTGGAGGTCCCCATCAGATTACTCACTTTTGGGCACTGGAAATCTGGCAGAAGAGAAGGAGAAAAGATTGAAGGAGACAGAGGAGATGGAGGACACTAGGAGAACATGGCCCATTGATTCAGCTAAGCAGGGTACATATGAGGTCACAAAGACTAAAGTGGCAATCATGGGTCCTGCCTTGTCTGCACCAGGTTCTCTGCGTATATGTTGTAGCTCTTAGCTTGGTGTGTTTGGGGGACTCCTAACTGGGAAAGGATGTGTCTCTGATTCTTTTGCCTGATCTTGGAACACTTTCCAATTGTTGGGTTGCCTTGTTGAGCTTCAGTGTCAGGGCCTTTGCCTTGTCTTGTTGTATATTGTGTTATCATTTTTGATGTTTTCTCTTGGAGTCCTGCTCTTTCCTGATGGAGAGAAAAGGGAAGAGGACTCAGGGAAGATGGAAGGTAGAGGGGCTGTGAGGAATGAAAGGGGAGAATTGGTTGGGATAAATATTCTGGATAATTATCTATTTTCAATTTTAAAAAATAAATATATGCTTAAAAATAAAATTAAGAAATTGGACTAGTAAGTTTACAGAGCAGGACCAGGCATTTGAGATGGAGCCTCTCTTTCTGAGTTCAGTCTCTAGGAACTACATGGAGAATGAGAGATCTAATTATCACAACTTACTCTGAGATTTGAACTTTTTATTTCTGGCAAATAGAAAAACCTAACACTTCCTACTTACTATATATGTTATGAAGGAAATTTCTGGAGAGTAGATGTGTTCAAAGGCTGATAGCCTGAGAAAATCATCAATGAATACCAAGGTTTGGAATGTTGCACTTTCTGACCCTAATTTACAACTTACCTTAAGTGATCTCTAGCCTAGCAAATAGTCATTCTTTACTCACCACTGTGTCATAGCTAAATCGTGATCAACATATAAAAAAACCTTCAGGGTACATTAATTTTATACCCTAATCTTTGCCGATGCTAAGAACGCAATTGTATAACTCCTACATGACTGGCTGATATTTGCTTCTTTGGTGTTCCTACCAGTGTACTTTAAAATTTCCTTTATAAAACTGATTTTTTTTTATTGCAACATGAAGCCTGTAGTAACCCAGCTCCTTCTTTACAGGCCTTGATCACCCATGTTTGACTCTAGAATCAACTATTTTTTACTGCCTTTAAATTTAATGATGTGGTTTTGCTTGTACAGTGTACACATTTCTCCCTACCAATTTGAAATGTTTTTTTATTACTTTTTGTTTGGGTAATAGTGTCAATATCTATTAATAATTATTGCTATTATTTTCACCAAAGTTCATAGAAAGTGCAAATATAGTATAAGTTAAAGTATACTTCAAGGTAATAATTCATTCAATGTTTTCCATATAATTAATTTTTCTAGAGTTTATTTAAATTGATATTAGCTAATGGTTTTGAATTCTTCACACACTGTACATTTCTACATGCACTATGTGTAAATCCTATATTTGTACTACTAAATGCAAAGAATTAATGTAAATTTTTTTAGTTATTATTAATATCCATAAATATTTTCTCTTTTTCATATTAAAATGATAAATTATTTTAATATATATTCTTCTGTTTGACCGGCCTCACATTCCTGTATTTAATTGTACATTATTGTTTTAGTTTGCTAGTTGAGAATACTAATGTATTATTAATATACTTTGAATTTCTGGTCTTTAAAGAATTAGCCTTTGAGTTTTCTTGAGCTATCTTCATGATTTATTATAATAATTATACTTGATTTATTTATTTAATTAAGAAGAAATTTATTGCTGTCTAGAAAATAGACAATTTAGAGAACTTGAACATCTTGTGTTTCAATGCTTTTTTGGATCCTGCAGCTCCTGGGTTTCAGCATGATAAGGGATGTTTTAAAAAGTAGTTAAGGCTCCTCTGTTTTAATACATTTATTAAATTAAAACTTGTTCATTGAGAATAAGATAGAGAATAACCCATTGGATGTAGATGTTACAGTGTTGCTAATGTTTCTGTAAAGTGTTTTGCCTATAAATGTCTTTCATATTTTTAACCCATTGCTTCTTTGGGAATTTAGCATCTTTCATTTACAAAGTCTGATTTAGGATTAAGAAGAAAATTATGTTTAGTATTTATCTTAAGTTTTACAAGAGAGTTATTATTTGATAATTTTATTTTCATTTTCTAGTTTAACAATAAAGGTATTTGAACTTATGAATACTGTTCTAGACATCTTCTTTCCCTTTAAGTTTTTATGTGTGCTTATCGTTATAGTTAACATTAATATCTGAGTCTAGAATTGGAATTATCATTTTATCTTTGACCCTTAAACTATTAGAATTTTATTTTCAAATTGCACTTCAGTTTCAATGTAGGTACATGATTTGGAAACAATTTATTATAATTTCATTTTTTTGTCGTGAAACTTCAGTTTTCTCTTTTCTAAGATTTCTGTCATTTGCATTGCATTATTAAAGGACCGACTCAGAATTGGCTAATCTCATGATGTTCAGCCAGTATCACCTCATTACTTTCCATGGATTAGTCTGAGGAGCCAGATTTCTAATTTTTGACATGATTATCTATCTCCAAATACTTGGTAGATAGTTTGTATATTATAATTAGCTTGTGAATTTGGAGGTTTAATATCAAATGAAACCTCATAAATTATGATAAGTTTCTTTATAGGAATAATGGTTTTTTTATAAAAATATAATTCCACCAATTTTTCAAAGTAAACTATTTTGTCTGAATAATTATTTGCTATTATATGAATAAATTATTTCTTGTAATAGTTCTGTTCTATATTCTTCCAAATGGGTAAATAACCAAAAGTCACTGAAGCTTAGCAGAGATGGTTAGGAAATTTTCAGTAGGTCTTATATAAGAAAAATCCATAGCTTACAGTTCCTCTGCATTGATTTTTTTTCATCTTCCAGTAAAAATGAGCTCATATTTACCATGTTGTGATCAGGACTTGGAATAGTATTTCCATGACAGCTGTCATCAGGATTCCTGTGGGTGGATCATTCAGAAGATTTCCATTCTACTTTAAAATTGGACATTTAAGGAGGAGGTGCTGTTGTCTTTCATTAGATGAACAAACAGAAAAAAAAACCATATTTTCTAAACTTGATTCTTAATATATGACTTTAGAATATCAAATGAATTCATGAAATCCATACACTAAAATGTTCTAGGATTTTTAGGAGTTTATATAATTTCTTATAGTTTTTGCAAGTAGCTATAGCTGGCTGAATTAATCAGTCACTACATTGATGGTGTTTACATTGAGGTCTTTATTTGAACATTAGTTCTTTTCTATTCCTGTGATAAAAACAACATGAGTAAGGCAACCAATTGAAAAAATTTAATTTGAGCTGTTGGTTCTAGAGGTTTAGAGTCCAGGATAGTAGAACAAAGAGCTGAATGTCGGAAGAGATGAGAGTTCACATTTTGTACTGCAAGCAGGAGGCAGAGAGAGCTAACTGGGCAAAACTTGTAGCTCTAATTTTACCTCTGTTACACATCTCCTCCAACAAGATCATATCTACTCATCCTTTTTAAAGGGCTCTATGAGTGGGGACCTAACATTCAAACATTTGAGCCTATGGTGGCCATTCTCACTCTAACCAGCACAGTCACTCTCTTGACTGGACTGCATCTTCACTCAACTGCATAAAGGCAGTTTTTGCTCTTGTATGTGCTCTATAGTAATTACTATTTTCATGAAGAGCCATTTCTTTGGTCGTTAGCAGCTTCACTATTTCTGGTTTCTGTAAAACTTGATTTGAAGAAAAAGCTGGGACCATTATTTTCGCTACCATCTCACAGGTACAATGTAAGAACATGACATTCATTTATCTAAAGAAGTTGTAAAACTGAAATCTAAGTATCCTGAATATTGTATTATGTGCTTTCTTGTCTAGAAACCATTTCCTAACTTTTTTTTTTACTTTGTGTTCAGCTTTTCCTCTGAATTTTTTTTCCCTCCCTGTATATCCTTATTCAAGGTACCTTCTCCCTCCTGCCACATCAGGTCATTTTTTTCTTCTCTACAACTCCCCATCACCTCACTGGGCAGGGAGCAGACACTCCTATGGTCCCACTGAACCAATAATGCTTAGTTCAGTCTCCACTCCTGGCAAATCCAGTTTTGTCCCCCCTCCCTCAAGAGTGAGTCAGGTGTTCTTATAGTTGGAGTAGGATCCGAAGGATCAGTCCAGGGTGTTTCTGATCATCCCAAGCTGTTCAGTGGTTGTGGTTTGACCTTGGGCATGCTTGGATTTTTTTCTTGTTTGTTTGTTTAGAGACCACTAATGAGTGAGAACATCCCCTGCTTATCTTTCTGAGTTTGTGATACCTCGCTCAGGAGGATATTCTCCAAGTCCGTCCATTTGCCTGCAAATTTTAAGATATTATTTTTTCTTACTGCTGAGTAGTATTCCATTGTGTAGATGTACCACAGTTTGTTAATCCATTCTTCAGTTGAGGGACATCTAGGTTGTTTCCAGGTTCTTGCTATTACAAATAATGCTGTTATGAACATAGTTGAGCTAATACCATTGGAGTGTGAGTGTGCCTCTTTAGGGTATACACTGGGTCCTTGGGTAGATTGATTCTAAATTTTCTGAGAAACAGAAATATTGCAATCCAAAGTGGCTGAACAAGCTTACAATCCCACCAACAATGGAGGAGTGTTCCTCTTGATCAGCATCCTTTCCAACATAGGCTGTCATCTGTGCCTTTTATCTTAACCAATCTACCAGGTGTTAGGTGGTATCTCAAAGTTGTTTGGATTTGCATGTCTCTGATGACTAAAGATGATGAGCACTTTTTCAGGTGCCGTTCAGCCATTCATAGTTCCTCTGCTGAGAATTCCCTTTTTAGATCTGTACCCCATTTTTTGATTGGATTATTCAAGGTTTTGGGCTCTAAATTCTTGAGCTCTTTATATATTTTAGAGATCAGTCCTCTATCACTTGTAGGGTTGGTGAAAATCTTTTCCCATTCTATAGGCTGTCATCTTGTCCCATTGACAGTGTCCTTAGCTTTATATAAGCTTCTTAGCTTCAGGAGATCCCACTTATTGATTGTTGATCTTAGAGTCTGTGCCACTGGTGTTATATTTAGGAAGTGGTTGCCTGTGCAAATTCATAAAAGTGCATTTCCCACTTTCTTTTCTATCAAGTTCAAAGTGGCTGGATTTAAGTTGAGGGCTTTGATCCACTTGGATTTG
Organism: Sigmodon hispidus; assembly: GCA_004025045.1. Classification (NCBI taxonomy): domain Eukaryota; kingdom Metazoa; phylum Chordata; class Mammalia; order Rodentia; family Cricetidae; genus Sigmodon; species Sigmodon hispidus. Next base: position 2,164 of record PVIH01023755.1, on the reverse strand, counting down.
AGTTTTGTGCAGGGTGACAGGCTCGGATTTATTTGCATTTTTCTACACACTTCCATCCAGCTATGCCAACACCATTTGTTAAATATACTATCTATTTTCCATTGAATGTTTTGGGCCTCTTTGTGGAAGATCAGGTATTCATTGGTTTTTGGGTTAATGCCCAGATCCTCAGTTAAATTGCATTGATCCACAAGTCTGTTTTTATGCCAGTACCAGCCTGCTTTTATTACTGTAGCTCTACAGTATAACTTGAAGTCAGGGATGGTGATACCTCCTGAGGTTCTTTTGTTGAGTAAAATTGTTTGGCAATCCTTGCTTTCCTGTTATTCCAAATGAAACTGAGAATTGTTCTTTCAAGGGCCAAAAATATTTTGTAGGGATTTTGATGGGCAGTGCATTAAATCTGTAGATCACCTTTGGTAGAATTGCCATTTTTACTATGTTGACCCTACCAATCCAGGAACATGGGAGAGTTTTCCATTTTCTGATATCCTCTTCAATTTCTTTCATCAGTGATATAAAATTTTTGTCAAATAGGTCTGTTACTTCTTTGGTTATAGTTACTCCAAGGTATTTAATACTATTTGCAGCTATTATGAAGGGTAATGTTTCCCTTATTTCTTTTTCAGCTCTTCTATCTTTAGTGTACAGAAGGGCTACTGTTTTGTTTGAGTTAATCTTATATCCTGCTACATTGCTGAAGGTGTTTATCAGCTGTAGCAGTTCCTTGGAAGAATTTTGTGGGTCACTTATGTATACAATCATATCATCTGCAAATAGAGATAGTTTCACTTCTTCTTTTCCAATTTGTATCCCCTTAATCTCTTTTTGTTCCCTTATTGCTTTAGCTAAAACTTCCAGAACTATATCGAATAGATAAGGGGAGAGAGGACATCCTTGTCTAGTTCCTGATTTTAGTGGGATTGCATTGAGTTTTTCTCCATTAATTTTGATACTGGCTGTCAGCTTCTTGTAAATCGCCTTTATTATATTTAGTAATGTATTACTATATTATAGTAATGTATAATATATAATGTATTCCTGATCTCTCCAGGCCTTTAATTATAAAGGAGTGTTGCATTTTGTCAAAGGCTTTTTCAGCTTCTAAGGATATGATCATGTAGTTTTGTTCCTTTAGTTTGTTTATATGATGGATAACATTTACAATTTTTCATATGTTAAACCAGCCCTGCATTTCTGGAATGAAGCCTACTTGGTTGTGGTGGATGATATCTTTTATACATTGTTGTATATGGTTTGCCAAAATTTTGTTGAGAATTTTCACATCAATATTCATGAGGGAAAATGGTCTGTAATTCTCCTTCTTTGTTGTGTCTTTGAGTGGCTTGGGTATTAGGGTGATTGTGGCCTCATAAATGGAATTTGGCAATATTCCTTCAGTTTCTACAGAGTGCAATAGTTTGAGGAGTAACGGTAGTAATTCTTCTTTGAATGTCTGGTAGAATTTGGCCTTAAACCATTTGGACCAGGGCTTTTATTTTTGGGGAGGTTTTTAATGACAGCTTCAGTTTCCTTAAGGGTTATAGGCCTGTTTAGGTAAATAATCTGATCTTAATTTAATTTTGGTAGATGGTACCTGTACAGAAAGCTTTCCATTTCTTCTAGGTTTTCCATTTTTATGGAATACAGATTTTCAAAATATGATCTAATAATTCTCTGTATTTCCTGGGGGTCTGTTGTTATGTCCCTCTTTTCATTTCTGATTTTGTTGATTTGAACACTATGTTTTTTGATTAGTTTGGTTAAGGACTTATGTATCTTGTTGACTTTGTCAAAGAACCAACTCTTAGATTCGTTGATTCTTTGTATTGTTCTTTTTGTTTCAATTGTATTGATTTCAGCTCTAAGTTTGATTATTTCCTGCCATCTACTCCTTCTAGGTGAGCTCGCTTCTAATTGTTCTAAGGCTTTCAGCTGAGCTGTTAGGTCTCTAGTGTGGGATTGCTCTAGGTTTTTCATATAGGCATCTAGCGCTATGAATTTTCCTCTTAAGACTGCTTTCATTGTGTCCCACAAGTTTGGATACATTGTGGATTCATTTTCATTAAATTCTAGGAAGACTTTGATTTCTTTCTTAATTTCTTCCTTGACCCAGAGATGGTTCAGCTGAGTGATGTTTAGTTTCCATGAGTTGGTAGGCTTT
>PVIH01023754.1:0-24151 GCA_004025045.1 Sigmodon hispidus | reverse complement strand
AGGAGATAGGGAGGATCTGGGATGAGAAAAGTGAGGGGAAACTGAAATCAGAATATATTGTATAAAAATATTTTTAATAAAAAAGAAAAGATAAGAAATGTTGACAAGCCTATACATCAGGAAATTAAACTGAAAAATTAAAAGTATATATATATATATATGTGTGTGTGTGTGTGTGTGTGTGTGTGTGTGTGTGTGTGTGTGTGTGTGTATTGCTCTTGTAGAGGACAAGAATTCAATTCCAAACTCAGGCTCATAGTGATTGCCTGTAACTCTAGCACCGGTGGGATCTAATGCTTACAGGAACCTTAAGAATTTGCACTCAAATGCACATTCCACACACTGTCACACATACAAACATATATATAACCACAAATATATAAATGTTTTCTTGATTAATTGTTTTCTGGATCAGATGAAATGCGTCTTTCATTTTCTATCTTCACTACTTTTCCTTTGAAGTAGATTTTGTGAGATATTAAAAAAGAATCCTATTTCTTCCACCCGCTTGGACCACTTGTCTCCTTTATTTAACTAATAGTTGGTGCTGATCCTTGAAGGTAAGTTGAGGTCCATGTCAACAAAAAAAATTATATTTTGTTTTGTTTTGTTTCTGTTGTTGTTAATTGATGCATTCAACTTACCTATGCTTCTTGCCTGAAAAATTGAGATCATTAACATTTAAAGTAATTTTTGTAAGTTGTGTGTTGGTTGCTGACATGTTTTCCCATATTAGTACTTTTTTCTTTTAATAATTAATTATAAATTCACAAGTTCTCTTTTTGTAACCTCTTGGCTATGCAATTTTTTTTTCATTATGAAGGACTACTTCCAATATTCTCTGTAACAATGGATTGATGGATATGATTTATTTTAGTCTAAATATGGAACAGAGAGTTATTATTTCTCCAACCATAGCAGATAATTTTTCTGGAAACAGTCTATGTTTACATGTGATCTTTACAATGTTGATTACACTGCTCCACAGTCCCTTAGCTTTTAAAGTTTCTATTGATAAATCCCCTGTTATTCTGAAGGGCTTTCCTTCACATTTGACTAGTTTTTTTCCTTTCTAATAGATTACAGTATTCCAATACTTTTGTTGTTTTTTAATGTATTTAGTATTTTACTGAACTCATATAATATTCCGTGGAAAGCTTGATTTCTGGTACTGTCTACTTGATGTTTTGTGTACTTCATGTAGCCAAATGTGTTTTGTCTACTTATTTTATAGAATTTCCTTCTATGATGGTATTGAAAGTATCTGTGTCATTAATTTTGGATGCTTTTTCTATGCCTATAATTAGTAGATTTGCTCATTTGGTGGTATGGTAAAATACATATACCTCAACTTCTTTTAAAGTTATCTCTTTTTTTTTTTTCACTGACTGGTCTAATTCTACTTTATCCCCAGTCCTGAATGTTTGTCTGGTACTTGATTCATCCTTCTGGTGAGGCTTTCCTAGAGTCTTCTAATTAGGTAGTTAAAATTTTCAGATCTATTTTTATTTAAGCTGGATTTTTTGTTCAGTATTTCTGTTCCTTTATTGAGTTTAGTTTTTAAGTCCTATGTTTCTTTGTAATTGAATTTAGTTATTTATGTTTTGTCACCTTCAATTAGGATTATATTTCTGTCTTATCTAAAGTAATTCTAGTGTTTGCTTATGTCCTCTTAGAATTACTGGAATTCATTGGTAATGGTTATAACTCTTCTTTTCAGTTATGTGTCCTGAGTTTTGTCTACGTAGTTCACTTCAGAGAACATCTCTATAGGACTGGTTGAGTTTGCATGCCATGTACAGTTTTGGTCTTTCAAATTGTTTGTGTTTGTTCAATAGGGCCTGAATATATGATTTATTTGATTTTGCTAGGTCCTTTAAGAGATTTTAGTTTGCTTATCCTCAGTGGTTGTTTGAATATCCTTTTTGATGTCATGTGAAGCTGATTGAACTCAGGTCATGTAGAAGTGAGTTTTCAGGTTGTAACTCAGCGATGAACATATCCCAGAAATGAACATTGATTGAAGAGACTATGGAGGCTCCAGTACACTAGTAACCAGGGCAAAGAGAAGATCTTAAGGACCTTGAGAGATCCTATGCTTGAAGCCCAGAAAAGTCCCCTAGTGTGGACTCCAGCTAGGTAGGGGCTTGGAGGGCAGCATGGGTCCAGGGACCTGGTCAGACTCATTAAGGGATCATCCAAATATGAATCCTCGCTGGGTCTGGCGCAATAGACTGAACAGATACAGCTACTGAAAGGTGCGTGTGTGAGAATAGCAGAGATAGAAGACATAGTGGGAGAAAACATTAAACATATACTATTAATATGAGTTCCTTCATGAAACTATATGTAAATTAATCCTATGTTGTGCAAAGCTTTTCTAGCAGGAAAATAAGTTGTCTCTAGGGGCTGAATTGGAGATATGTGAAAATAAATATTCACATTTTATTTGATTTGATTTTTAAATTATAATTGCCAATTTTTTTAAAAGAAACTTAGGAATTTGCCATGTTACCTTAATATAGTTCACTTCTATTTTAGTTCTCAAAATGTACTTCTTCAATCTTAATTTGATTTGTGGTTACTCACAAAAGTCAGCCACAACACATTTGATATCTCAGGGTAACTTCAGGATGTTTATTCCAGGAAATGTAATGATCTTATACTTGAAGCCCAGACTACACTCTTTCATATCATGTCCAATAAACAGCGCGTAATGATTTTTTGCTAGGTAAGCTATTAACATTCATGGAGAGTCTATTACTGGAGTTGATTACCTTGTGTATCAAAGTGACAGATCTATAGCCGTAATGAAAGTATTTCAGTTCACAAGCACCCATAGCCAATTAATCCCTTATGAATCTGATCAGAGTTATCCAGTTGTGACAGCTTTGAAAGTGTATCAGCTCTCCTTGATAAAGGACACTGCAGTATTTAAACTCACATTAGTATGTGTAGAGATGTCATTATGCTATGACTCTAAGACTGTTATTTTTTTTAAAAGGAAAAAAAAGTTTATAATATCACAATGAGATATAGGTCCCAGGATCAACATGCACAAAACTTGGCTCCAAAGAAAATGCCATTTTTACTTTAAAATTTGTAATTATAAATGTCTTTCAGTGAAAATCTGTAATGATTGAGTAGTGTTTTATTAGGTAGCAGCAAAGCCTATGTATATCACAAATGCACAATGTGCCTAGAGTCCTCTGTTTCTATGGCAACTACAACTACCTCAAATTGAACAGATTCTATTGTTTTGCTTCAAGATTCCATACCTTCCCCACAAATGAATGATTCTTCTATCTGTAAATACTGATATTAACAGTAGTTGCTTTTTCTTCCTTAGAATATAAAGAATACACCATAAGTTAATTCCTGTATATTTTCTTTGCTTCCCAATATATAAATAAAGGAACAAATCATTATACAAAGCTATTTTATAAGTAATTCAAGAGTGTTGTCAGTTAACAGCTACCCAGAGATAGAGAGGTCATGAATCTTGGAGAACTTAAAACCACTACTTTACTATAGCAGTATAATTTCTAAATGCATTCTAAATATTTATCATTATACCCATGGGTAACTGTAGGTCTGACCATCATTGAATAAACTTTTTTTTGCAACAAAGGACACTATTAAAGAAAACTAACTGAGATATCTACAATGCAACTCCTATACCTAAGACTCAGGAATCATAGCAACATATTGGTAGAGGCAGAGCAACTGGAAGTTTACTGTGAGTTTGTGTCTATTTGAAGTGTCATAAACTACACTCATTAGATCTAACCAATATGACTAAGTAAACATGACCTGAACAAGAACAAGAACAAAGAACATGCTATAGGGGTAAATCTCAGGACTTCTCCCCCCTAGAAAAGTATTTGTAGCCAATGAAAAAATGTCAAGAGCAGGTAAAATGTTTTTCTAAGAGAAAACAACTCTGTTCATATGTTCATCCCTGATAACATATATATTTACATAACAGTACATTGACTGAGAAGGGTTTATTTATATATTTAAAATACACACACAAACACATACATTAGCAACTATAGAAAAAGAACTCAGGGGAGCTGGAAAGATGGCTCAGAGGTTAAGAGCACTGGCTTTTCTTCCAGAGGTCCTGAGTTCAATCCCAGCAACCACATGGTGGCCCACAATCAACTATAATTAGATCTGGTATCCTTGTGTGGCATGCATATACCACTATATACATAATAAATAAATAAATCTTCAAAAAAGAAACCAGGAATTTGAAAGAGAAAAATAAGTGAGTTTGGTACCAAGGAATATTTGGAAGGAGGACAAAGAATGGAGAAATTAAATTAATAAAAGATGTCATTGTATATAAGAGCTCAAGGCAAGAACATAGCTAAATGACACAGTGCTTCACTTCTGCACTGAAGGGCTCTGGCAGGGGTGTGGGTGAGGAAGGACTCGTTTTCTTTAAGGGGCTAGCCACAGGGAGTTTAATTGTGCTCCAGTAAGTAAATGAGCAACATGAATGGGCTTTTCTGTAAATGAGGAGATCATTAGAGTGGGTATGAATCTGAGAGGACTGATAACTGAGTTTGATGGGGTGCATGATGTAAAATTACCAAATAATAAATAAAAATATATAATAAAAAGAAATGATACTATAATCTCAAAAAAATTAAATAAAACATAATATGTCTGTTATTTCATGAAGAATAATGTAAATTTAAATAATTATTTGTTAATAAAATTAGCAAAATATCTAATTAAAGTAGTGAACATAAATAAACTTTGTGATTCATTTACCTGCTGTAATAATGGACAAATATAAATATTGTTTAATAGAAGCTATCCTTTGGAAATATATTTTACAAGGTTTATATATACTTTTCCCTTCCTGTTTACTGGTTTTAATATACAGTGGGTAATTTCACTTTGAGGTCGAAATTTAACTAACAATTTTATTTTTAGAACTAAACAAATTCCATCAAAATTCTTGTTACTGTTTTTATACTGACAGGAACAGTAGATAGAACATTGACTATACATAATCTAAAGTGTACTTCAAAAACAAAAGCAATTATTTGAAGGAATTTACATGAAGGAAATCATTTTTAATTAGGTGATATTGACATTTGTGAGCCACTTATACCAAAATATCCAATTTTTGTTCATCTGAAATTTAGATTTCACTAGGGCTGCATTATCTTATTCACTAAAAACTGGATCTGCCAGGAGTGGAGACTGAACTAAGCAATATTGGGTCAGTGGGACCATGGGACTGTCTGCTGCCTGCCCAGGGAGGGGATAGGGAGTTGTGGAGAAGAAAGAATGACCTGATGTGGCGGGAGGGGGAAGGGACCTTGAATAATGATATACAGGGATAGAAAGCGTGACTTCTTTGTTCATAATAATAATAATAAAAAGTATACAGAAAAAAATATGCCAAACAAAATGATGCCAATTAGTTAGAGAAAGTGTCAGGAGGCTGATTTACATGAGAGGACTTGTGTTCAAAGTTGTATCAAGTCTAGCCGAGACAAGGTGGTAGGTGGCAAGGATTCAAGGAGGTTGAACCATTCATGGGAGTCTATTATTTTTACAAAATGATTCTCAAATAAATGACATTTATCCATTTGTATAATTAGAATAATTAAAGATATTTTTTCACATTGCTTCATATCCCTTTATATAATATATAGAAAAGCAAGATTTAAGAATTTACAATCATATATACACAAAACAAAAACAAAACCAGCTAATAAAGTAAAATTTGAAAACCATAGTAATAAAGACACTATTTTTCTTTTGAAATACTCTAGTTGATATATCAGCATTTGAAAAAATGCTAAATGGATCATTAATGAGTCCTAAATATTTAACTAATTCCAGAAAATATTTTCCTGAAAAAAATTACTCGAAAATACCTAGAGGAGAGTTCAACATTCTGTTTTGAACCATCGATAGATTGTCTCATGAAGACATACAGATATTTCTAATATAATAACATTTCTAACTCCTCAACCTAGAATGGACATCTATAGTTATCTTAAGGTTTCTGGCATTGCAGCTACAGAGTCCAATACCAGAAATTTATAAAGACACTTTTTTTCCAACACTGTTTTCCAGATTGAAATCCATAACAGAAAGCTTTCCTCATAAAGAACCTGACGAGGTAAGTAGAAGCCAAACAGATGTGAATGTCACGCTGACATGGAACTCTATATCACCATTGAGTTTCAGCTGAAAAAAGTTCAATATTTAACAATGATTTTACATACATATATTCATACTGAATGCTTGGTACTTTCGATTATTAAGAATAACTGAGAATCAGAAGAGTGCAATTTACTAGCTATCAGATACCAAATTACCGATAATGTTATAAATATCAGTGTTCTGCAGTACATAAGAATAACCAATTTAATCCATTTATGATGTATCTATGACATTTTTTATATATTATGCACACAATAGCTGGGTATTGTTTAGATCAGTGTTTTTGAAAGTCATGAAAAATAAAATAGTAAAATAAAGAAGATAATGAAATAAAAGACTTATGAATCATTCATTTTCCCTTTGATGTATTATCAGAGACTAAAATACTTGGTTGCATAGTACATGGTAAAAGATTCTTATGTAGTTTAAAAAAAAAAGGTTTGGGGATGGGATAGTGTATCCTCTAGAACAAGAATTTTTTAATGTCTACTATAAAAAGAAAAAATATTATTCATAGCAGAAAGATGGCTTGTAGTCTTTCACAAAATGTTAAATTTTCTTAGAAGTTGAGAAAAAGTTCAGTTGGGAGATTTCTTGCCTTACATGCACAATACTAGGTTTATCCCAGAACCGACATAAAAAATTAGCCATGAAAATGAGCAATTATAATTTTAGTGTTGGAAGACAGGGGCAAGCAATCACAAATGTCATAGGCCCATCTTATTAGCCCATTTGGTGAAGTCTTATTTGATGAGTAAAAGATTCAGTTTAAAAACCCAAGGCTGTTCTATGGACTCTGCTTCTACATGTATGTATGACAATGTTCATGAGCATACCCCACATGCACTCACACAATATATGACAAATTCGCAGTACATTCAGTAGTGCACACAGCTTATTTTGCATTAAAAAACATTTTTCACGATGTTGTAAATGAAATTTAAAAAATTGAGTTTAGGTTGTGTAACTTCCTTCTAAAGTCTTCCCTGAATTGTTATAAATATATATAAAGCTTCATTTCCAACCTCAAGGACATTTTCACTGATATCAGTAGAGTCCTCAAATGCCTTGTTCACAGATAGCTGTGATACAACACCCCAGAATGTAAGAGCTGTGAGCAAAGAGATTTTTGTCTGCTTCCTCCCCTGCTCTGGGATATAATCCAGGACCAAGCAGTCTGTTAGAACTATTTATCATGGGCATCATTATAGTCATACAGTACAAAATATCCTTGCCTCTGCTGTATCTAGATGAATTCATCCTGTCTATCTCACTAAAATATCTTCTTGCTATATTATTTCCATATACGGTAAAGGTCCTGAAGAAAAGCCTTCAGGATAGTCTTTACAAGGTACAACTGAATAATGACTAAATATAATTCTCTGCTCCAGGTTAAGTGTAATTCAATGACTTTATGTCTCCTAAGAATGTTTGTGAGAACGCTGAAGAAATAGTGATATAAGACTATCATGAAGAAGGTGTAACAGAAACATAATGTTTAAGGCAAAGTGAGGATGAGTTAAACTATAATGTCATTACTTGCATATTTCATGAAACAGAATATTAACCTCTGCTATCAGTTCATATGGAATTGTGTGCATGTGGGGACCTTAAACATTATGACACCACATAAAAACATTTTGAGTAGCAAGCAAAATTCAATTCAAAATCAACAAATCAAAACATATTGAACTTGAGGTACTTCTGAAGCATTCATGCATGCTAAATAATATGACTTCAATGGACTCTTTGATCTTACTCAACTCTTGCTGCTGAAAATACAATATACAAGATCTGAACTACAGGGGTCAGTGAGCCATGGAATGCCATTAAATACTACCCATGGCACCTCCACTCATATTGGAGATAATTGTTTGCTATAAGTTGATTATTTCTAATAAATCTAAAGTTTTTTGTGGTTATAAAAACATAATGATTTAATATTGAAACTTAAGACAGTCAGTACTTTCCAACTAGCATTTCTCATTGGATATCAAATTATCATATCTGAAAAAAGTTTGTATTTTTTTGGAAAATATTGTGCTAGGATGTTTGATTTTAAACATTGCTGTTTAAGTGCTTGAATTTTATTTAAAAAACTCTTTAGTATGTTTGGCTTGAAATGAGGACAGAATTTCTTTAATCTCTGAATCCTACCTAAATCTTCTTTTGACATTTTGTACTATATATTTATTTTAAAATATTTTCAACAATATGATTTTAAAATCAAAACACTGATCAACTTTGGCAAGGTTTGAACACATTTACTATTCTTCTAGATCCTTAAAGTTCATCCATTTTATATTTTTATGAAAAAAATAACACTATTTTTTTAAAACATACATTGACCTTCCAACTTTAGTAAATTAGAAAATTATATCCACATTAAGAAATTGTTTAAAATAAACTTATAATTTAGTTATCAGTAACATTAGGTTTATATACTATAAGAATTCTCAATAATAGAAATGTGTATAAAGCTCTATATAACTTCTGAAAGGAAGCCTTTATACTAAAATTGGTTTTCAACTTAAAAACATGTGAGGCTAAAGATATGAATGAAATCATGGGTTTTATTTTGGGAGAAAAAGGAAAAAATAATATGTGATATGGTAGCAAGAATGAAGAAGGATGTAGTATTGAATTTGATGTCCATTATCTACGTGATATACAAGCACTTTGTATTACCCAACACTTTGAAGTTACTCTTTCTTTGAATGTATTACCCTAGTGTTGTTCATTATGGAACCTTGAAAAAATCATACCCAAGGAGTCCTGTTTATGCACAGACACTAATTTCTAAGTATTAGTTCCTACCAAATGTACTTGGGATATGGGTGATGTCAGGTATGGCAGAAAATGCTATTAGAAAGTAAGAGAGTGTTAGAAGATGAATGCAAATATGAAAGAAGACAAATCAGCCATTATTAAAAGATCCTCAAAACCAAACTTAAAGTAATGCAAAAAAAAAAACAATCACAATTTCAGAGAAAAAGAAGGCAGATAGGAATGAATATATAATAGTACAACTTATAAAATACCATCTTACACAAAGGCACAAGGAAATGAGAAGAGAAAAAACTGACAGAAATCTCAAAATATAACCTGAAAAAAATATGTCTTAATTGCAGAAGGAACAGCAGATCCTTAAAAGTCTTCATGTAAGTAAGTCAGCACATGTCCTAATAAGTCATCTCCCATAATTGAGTAGTGGAATAAACTTACATAATGTCTCTTGATGTGATGAAAAAGTAAGTGTTAACCATCATCTAGAAAGCTTCCCTGTCAAAACTGATCTTCTAATATTATTTTATAAAAGAACTGGTAGTATTTCTTCAACTATGACTTTGTTCTGTAAAAGTATTGAGGAAGAGGCATTGGGGCCACTACTCTCCATAAAAGGGACCTTATTGCCCAGAGGTGAGTGGAAAACTTGCACATTGTCTGGATTCATAGTAAATAAAAAATACATATAAATAATTAAATTTTTGGGTAAAATTTAAATAACTTTACAAATAATCACATCATTGATATCTAAGATAATAATTTTAAAAAATACATGCTAAAATGTTTGTAGATAAGAAGCAGGGTCTTGGTTGTTTACATAAAATAATTCATTGTATGGTATAAAGTGTACATAAAACAATATGTGTGAACATTGCTTTACAAATTATAAAGAATGTCCATTGTTTTGTTCTTTTAAATTTCTTATATTTTATTATCCTTGTATTCATATGTGCTAAAACAACATAAAATATTCCTACATAAGGATTAGGCATTGTCTATCAATCAGAAATTCATATTTAGTATGAAAGTCCAGGTTATCAACCTTCTGATGCCCCAGCATCCCTGAACTTCCAGATAATATCAACCCCAGCTTCTTTTAGAATCTGCTGTTATTTTCCATTTACTTTCTGAGATATCACATTAATCAAGAAACAGCCCAACCACTTATTCAAATATACTTAATAATTTTAAGTAATATGAAACAGAATGAATAGAATATAAATTTGTATCAAATGATTGCATTTTGAATATTCAGAAGCATATGTTTCAGTATTATAAAATATTAACTTATAAATATAACAATTTATTTCTTATTATGCTGTAGAAATGAGGACTAGACAGAATCATAACTAAAGCCTTTTAGGTATATTTTAATCTTGTTGCTATGAGACTAAAATTTTCCATTCTACCACTTCTTACATAAATGGTTATCATTTTCTTCAATAGACTTCTTAAAAATGGAGAAGCAGTAAAGAAGACAAAATGAATGCATGAAATCAACATATGTTTATTAATAAAGGGCCACTTAGACATAAAGTTACTAAAAAAAGACACAAAATTGCAACAATCCAAAAACAAAAGCCGTAATTGAATTGTATTTAAAATAAAAAAATGGTATAAAATAAATAAGAGAATGACAAGAAAGAAAATCAAGGTGAAGATCAGCTGTCACACAATAAATGTCTTTACTCAAAAACAGCTAAAAATCTTACCTGTGACTTAGTCTATAAAAACTAAAACAAAGTCAACAAACCAAAACAATACACAATGCTTTAATATAAGTACTTCTACTTAGAAGAAATGTCAGGTTTATCACAACTGATAATTTCATATCATTGATTGTTAAAAATCTCTAATATTCATTTTTAAAATCCATTAAATATGAGAAAATCATATAACAGGATTGTATGTTATTCTGAAAAAAATATTATATTAAAATAATGTATTTGTTTGCTTATAGCTTAATATATTTCAAAACAATGAACTTTGTATATTTAAGACAGTGTATTCAAAATCCTGGGTAGGATCTATCATAATCCTTGATTTTTAAAATCCAATAAGCATTTAATCAAGAAAATGATATTAGTTGTTGCTTGTTTTAAACTAGGATTCTCATTAATCTCAAATTGTTAGGATAGCAAAAACAATTCTATAGAGAAACCAAAGAAATACTTTTAAAATACATGACTTTTATACAGGCAAGAAATATGAAAACTCCCCATTGTTAACAGCAGAAAACTGTACAGTATTATAAACTATGACATGGTAATTTATATTTAAACACTTTGGGTTTTTTATGTTTTTTCTTTTTTAATTTGATGAATATAAATTTACATGTGGTTATAACAAATGAGAGACAATTCATGTACTGTGAAGAAAAAATGAATAGAAAGTACAGAGATAAAGTGTTGTATCTCTGACACACATTTTTACTATTATTAAGATTTTGTGCTTATTTATTACAATTGATGATAACCGTGGGTTTTATGCTCTGTGGGCTATAGATTGTTTGTTTTTACTTTATTGGGTTTGGAACCTTGCACATGCTAGGCAGGTACTGTGATAGCCCCATTCTGTGGGATGTGACAAGTATATAATAACTTATGTTCAGTGTGTTGCATCATGGAGAATAGCTTCATTGTTCTGAATATCTCATTTTTTTTCTTTATTTATTTTGTATTTATCAAGAAAAAGAGTAAAATGAATTTAAAATGCTGACATGTTAAAAATAACTATAAAGAAGATAAAAATCATAAGCATGACTTATCAAGGGTGATAATGCAAATAAGATTGCTACACATATATTTACTTTATGTTCAGCTTTCCCTCTGAATTTTTTTCCATCCCTGTATATCCCCACTCAAGGTCCCTTCCCCCTCCTGCCACATCAGGTGATTTTTTTCTTCTCCACAACTCCCCAACTCCCCAGGTTCCATTCTCACTCATCTCAAATCCCTGGCAGCCACTGATCTTCATTTTTTTGTCTTTTCTATACTGTCATGCTGTTGAAAACAGCATGGAGGTTTTTCATATTGACCTCTTTTAACTAACAATATGTGTCTATTCCTATTTTTTTCTTATTCTTTCTTCACGGTACTTTGAGTTCCTCCCATCAACATGTATAAAGTATCATCTCATCTAGACACTGATCTGGTCTAACCTCTGCCTAATGATATGTGGTTACAGGAGTCTGTAGTCTTGGCCTCCAAAATCATATGTGATCTTTTGTCTCCTCAAAATTCTCCTGCAATAATATAGAAAAGCCAGCATGGAGTATCAAATTTTAAGATGTGAATGAGCTAATACTTTTCATATATATACTCTTCTTAGTTCTATGTCATAATAATTTTTAAATAGACTATTGTCCATACTAGAGATAATAAATCAACTGATAAACAAAAAGCCATATTTAAGGATGAATATTGAATTTTAAAGTCAATTTTACTTCAGTATTTTGGAGAAGAAAGACACAGTATTCATCCAATGATGTGCTTGAGAATACAAATTGTGCAGTCCCCAGCAACAGTATAGAGAAGATAGGTCAAGCTTATGCCTCTCTACATTTCAACAAAATGTTTGGCTGTGATTTTCTTTATTTTTCATGAAGTATGTCCAGACTCTTAAAAAAAGTACCGGTGATGGATCTACTACCAATTTAAGGAAACTTACCCACCAGGCATCCTGTCCATGGACCATGAGACTCCTCTGAAATCCATGTCATTTCTTTACAAGTCACTGTATAAGAGACTGAAGAATGCCTTAAGAGTAGAGGCTCTGTTTCATTTACTTTGTAGCTTCTTCCTCTGCCAGAACATTCTTATATCACACAAACTATGTTGTTATTTAATAAGCCAATGGATTTAAAAACGTCACAGAGTAATAACCTAAATAGCAAAGGGCAAACTGGAAATATCACTTGTAAGTTAAAAAGAAGAATAGACTTTGGATTTTATTATTGTCTAGAAATGTTTTAAATGTTTTCCTCAAAATAAGATGACATTTTAAGTAAGTGGAATCTTATTTAATACATTCTTGCCTGATCACAAAAACATCAAATCTTACCAGAGTGTGGATAAATATTTACTATATGTAGGCATTGAACAGTATTTAATCAGGTTAAATAGATTTATTACCTGAAAGCTTTTTCAAAACTTCTTTTAACTAATTGTCTAATCTACTCTCATAACTACATTTCAACTCAGCTTCCACTACTCCTTCTCCTCTCAGACTCTCTCCCTCAGATTTGATTCACTCAGAAAAAAGTAGGTCTCTCAGGGATCTCCACCCAACATGGCATAACAAGTTACAATAATATTAGGGACAAATTCTGGTATCAAGGCTGAATGCAGCAACTCAGTAGGAGGAAAAAGGTCACAAGAGCAGGCAAAAGAGTCAGAAACAGTCCCTGCTCCCACTGTTAGGAGTCCCACAAGTACACCAAGATACTCATCCAAAATGTATATACATGTACTATGTTCCCATAGTATCCTTGCCCACCATGGATCCTGTAATCCTTCCTTCCCTCTTCCATGAGATTCCCCAAGCTTTTCTCAATGGTTGTCTGTGGGTCTCTGCATCATCTGTTTTCAGTTGCTGAATGACCCTTTCTGATGATGATTATGCTAGGCTTCAATCTACAGAATATGAGAAATTATTTTATTGACATTACCCCACCCTCTTTTCCAGGGCATATTTATTCTATCTTGGGTCTCTGGGCAATCCAGCCTCTAGGTTCTATTCCTCCAGGAAGTGTTAGGAGTGAGTCGTTTTCCAAACAAAGCTCCAGTCATTGTTTGGTCACTCATACAAGTTCTTTGCCAATTATATCCCAGCACATCTTGCAGGCAGGAAAATTTGTAGATGGAAGATTTAGTAGCTGCTTTGACATTCCAGTTCCTTGGCTGGAATCCTTGTATGGTTACAGAAAATGGGCAATTTAGACTCTGTGTCCTCCATTACTAGAAACCTTCACTGGGGTCACCTTCATAGATTCCAGATAGTTTCCATGCCACTAGGTTTCCCCATCTCCCTCCAAAGTCCCTCAATCCCAGGCAACTCTTCCGGTACTCTCTCATTCTATTCCTCCTCCTCCAACTTGTTCCTGCTGTTCCTATCTCCACCTGCCCCCATTCTACCTATAAAATCTATTCAATTTTCTCTTTCCAGGAAGATACATATATTCCTCCTTGAGCTCTCAGTATTTAGCCTCTCTGAGTCTATGGGTTGTAGAAGAATTATCCTTTTTTAAATTCAGCTAAAGTGTACTTATAAGTTGTACATACCATGTTTGTCTGTCTGGGTTGACTCATAATATTTTTTTAGTTTCATTTATTTGTCTTCAAACTTTATGATGTCATTTTATGAACAGCTGAGTAATAATCTATCATATATATGTAACACATTTCATTATCTAGTTTTCAGTTGAGGAACATTTAGCTTGTTTCCAGGTTCTGACTATTATGCATAATGCTGCTCTCAACATATTTGCTAGGCAAGTATCCTTGTGGAAGGATGAAGCATCCTTTAGGTCTATGTCCAAAAGTGAGATTGCTGGGTCTTTATGTAGTTTCATGCCCAATTTTATAATAAACTGGCATAGCCATATTGATATCAGAACCACAAGGTCCACTCCACAAATGACAGTCTTAAATAAATATACACATATGCATATATATGTATTTATATATGGTTTTTAAAACTGTGTTTATTTATATAATCAATTTATAACAGATCTGTGATATATCTAATTATAAACCCATTTACATGTAAGGAAATATCTGAATGGCAAAGAGGTTCTAGATGAATAAGTCTAGTGATAGAGCTCTGGATCTTAGATAGCATGTGACCCATAATGCTCCTTCATGCTGATAAAATTTCCATGCAACATCACAACAGAGAATGGTACAAAACCAGTCCTTTATTTGTTATGCTTTAAAGGTATATTTTAATAGACATTTGAACATTATATTCTCCATAATGTCTATTAAAATATACTTCTAATTCTCAAGTTTTACCTTGATTCAATAAAGTGTTAAATATGGAAATAACTGAGCAGAGGATAACCATCACAACTAGTTGTTATGTTCTTTATTTTCCATTACCTTCATCTCAAAGCAACCCTTTTCCTAAGACCCAGAATCACATTGACAGAAATCATTTTCTGTGCACCCATCACACATATACATAACTTGTATAGATTTCAGAGTTTAATACACTGTTTGCCTAAAGTGACCATATGGTTTCACAAGAACATATTGACAGAGAGCATAGCACAAGGGGTGTGTTGAGCCCTCCATACTCACTGTATAAAATGTTTTCACTTGTCCAACTACAACCACTTTTCATTTTTTTTCTGGTAACTATTCTTTATCAGAACAAAATATTCCTCCCAATTCATACAACTATACAGAAACATAATTGTGACTTAATGAATCTTGGCTTTTGATACTCCTTAAGAATCTGTTTGATTTGTGAGTTTTTCTTTGCTTTATTGTATTGCGTTTTATTATTTCTTTGTGACAGGATCTTGTTTAACTGGATTCAAGTTCTCTATGTAGTTCATGCAAGTCTGAGAATTTCAACAATCTTCCTGTCTCTATATCTTGATTGTTGTAAGTCAGATATTGACTATCATGACCAGAAAGGTGGATGGAATTTCTAACATGATCAATCCCTTCTGGTATACACACACACACACACACACACACACACACACACACACACACACACCAAGTAGGAAAAAATGGTAGCAACAAATAATGAGAATGAATCTACCAAATAGATCTAATTACTCATGAAAAATTAAGTATATCAGAAATACCTTTAGAGAACAAAAGGAAAGCAGGTGGAGAAAGACACATAATGATAATGATAATTAGAACAAAATAATGAATATAATAATCAATGTTTCTTTATATGACATGTTTCATACAAAGAATACACAAGGGTGTGTCTCACATGAGGAAAGGATTGCAGATCCACACATCATCATGAGGAACATCTGTGCATGTGATGAAGGTAAAGAATAGCAGCGCTCAAAGGGCAGAAAAAGAAAATAGAATGTTTTTAAAAGTAGAAGTTTGACATAAATTAATTGATACCTTTAAACACAAATTCAAATTATATTGAGAATAGATTACAAAAGGAAAGTCTGACACTATTCCTCAGTAGTCCCAATTTATTGCTTTGAAAATACAAATTGCCAGGAGTGGAGACTGATCCAAGCATTATTGAGTCAGTGGGACCATAGGACTATCTGCTCCCTACCCAGGGAGGGGATGGGGAGTTGTGGAGAAGAAAAAATGACCTGATGTGGTGGGAGGGGGAAGGGACCTTGAATAAGAATATACAGGGATGGAAAAAAAATTCAGAGGGAAAGCTGAACACAAAGTAAATATATGTGTTGCAATCTTATTTGCATTATCACCCTTGATAAGTCATGCTTATGATTTTTATCTTCTTTATAGTTATTGTTAACTAATAAGCATTTTAAATTCATTTTACTCTTTTTCTTGATAAATACAAAATAAATAAAGAAGAAAAAAATACAAATTCTTTCAAGAATAAATTCTCAGCTGGATTGTATTGGCAGAATAGGCTTTTCCTTCTTTCTCTACATAGATTTACTCAGCGTTCCATGTTTCCATGGGCTTTCACCCACTTTTATTTTTCTTAAAGTTCATCTTGTAAACAGGCATTCTATAGTTAAAAGGCAAATAATTATTTCTATACAGTATCACATTTTGATCCCCTTACTCAGGAGGTAGAGTTATGCAGATCTGTGAGTTTAAAGCCAGCTTTATCAAATATCAAGTTGCAGGACAGAGATAACTAGTAAGAACTTATCTCAAAAGATAACAACATGCAACTCTATGTGTACATATTTCATTAGTGGTTCTCCCTATACTATCTCCATTACCTTTCCCTCTTATATTCTTCCCTCACTTAATCCTTCTAAACTAGTTCAATCTACATCTCTTTATTATACTTTACTTTATTTTTCCTTTCTTGTAAGAGCCCTTCTACTTCTCTGGTGTGCATACTTGACTTCAAACACCTTTATCTAATGCTTAAAAGCTAGCAAACACATATAGAAGAAATTATGCTATTTTGGGGCTGTGTGTTACCTCATCAATGATGCTTGTTTCTAGTCACATCTATTTACCTGAAAATTTCATCTTCCTTGAATTTACCATATAATGAGAAAGACAATGGCCCAACTAAAAATTTACACCATGAAGTAAAACCTCCAATTCCCAAAATGAGTTATATCTTTGTGAGAACAAAGAAAGACCAATAGACCACTCAAAATATTACATGCTACTGCCAAGTCTGTTATTACTCTTTATAAGATGAATATAATGACTCTTCATAACCTGAAGATACTGATTATTACTGATGCCAAGTATTAAAAACATATCATTGAATATGGAGAAATTGAATAATATTCAGCTAAAAGTTTTATACCTTTTAACTAGAATATATTTTGTAGAGAGGTCCTTTTTAGGCTATTGAGGAGAAAACTAACCCTCAATTTACCTACCCGTTAAGCTTGTGACCTACAACACTAACGTACCTTCAAGAAATACTGGTATAATCGTGGTACTTATCATATTACAGTAACCATACATTTCTTGATTGTCTTTAAAATTCAGTCTACTCAACTCAGTCCAGATATTGATAAAGAACCTGGGACCATGTAAGTTTGACATTAGGATGGAACTTAACAATTATTACTCTGCTATAGGAGAAGAGCAATGAAATGACACATATTGACATATTGCTATACACATAAATAAAAGCCTTGCTCAGTCCTCATCAGAGAACCTGCAATGAATGGGAGCTAACCCAAAGACTCACAACTTAATAATATCAAAAAAGTCAGATGCTTTGGCGCACACAGTCCTAAATTAGGGTTTATCTAATTATTTGATAATTAATAAAACTCAAGGATATATTAATAAAAAGACTTAGAAACATTGTGAAACCAGAAAGGTTAGATAACATAAAGGAAATAAGCATTGTACAGACACAAGAAGACTGATAAACATATGAACTCACATAAACCATGACAGCATTCACAAAAATTGTACAGCTTCAAACTAGACACATTTGCAATACTGTAGACATGTACTCACACCTCTAACAAAGATATTTGCCATAAATGTAAAAATCTGATTTTTTCCACTGGTGCTGTGAGATAATGCTCTTGTACACTGTAAAAATTTGTTATTTAAATTTGTTTAATAACACCCTGGACTGACTCCTTAGATCCCACTCCACTTAGAGGAACACCTGACTCACTCTTCGGCAGGGAGGAGAAAGCTGGATCTGCCAGGAGTGGAGACTGAACTAAGCAATATTGGGTCAGTGGGACCATGGGACTGTCTGCTGCCTGCCCAGGGAGGGGATGGGAAGTTGTGGAGAAGAGAGAATGACCTGATGTGGGGAAGGGACCTTGAATAAGAATACACAAGGATAGAAAGTGTGACTTCTTTGAAATAAATAAATAAATAAATAAATAAATAAATAAATAAATAAATTGTTTAATAAAAGATCAATTGGTCAATAGCCAGATAAAATATATAAGCTAGGTAAGCAGAGTAGGAGAATTCTGAGAAGAGGAAATTCAGAGTGAGGAAGGGCCAACTAGGTACAGAGAAAGTAAGATAAAAATGCTGTGCTGAGAAAAGGGACAAGGTCATGTGTTTAAACATAAATAAGAATGGGAGATTAATCTTAATTGTAAGAACTAGTCAGTAATAAGCATGAGCAATAGCCCCAACCATTTATAATTTATTTAAGCTTCTATGTGTTTACTTGGAACTGAACATTGTAGAACAGGGTGGGACAGAAACTTCTGACTACTAAACAAAGTATCATTGCTGAGTAGTTAACTAACACACACACATACACACCAAAAACTAGTATCTTTGTTTGCCTTATTAATTTAAAGCAATTGTGAAAAATCTATTTCAATAGTTCATAATGACAGTTTAATTTTAATGAGTTCTTATTAATAATCAGAACAAGTGAAAACTTGCAAATACTTAGCTCTTAATAAAGAGCTTTCATTTTTCCATTCTTTACCTAAGCTCAGTATATCTTTGAAAAAGAAAAAGAATTTCAGTTGCTTTAATGAAACTTTAATATTAGAAAGCATATTTTCAGATATAGGATATTTTATATATTTTTTGCATTTTCTTTTTGGGAGGATCTCATCGGATTCTTTTTTCTTCTTCTTTTTATTATTATGAATAAAGAAGTCACATTTTCTATACTTGTATATCCTTATTCAAGGGCCCTTCCCCCACCACCACCACCACATCAAGTCATTCTCTCTTCTCCACATCTCCCCTTCCCAACCATGGGCAGGCAGCAGGCAGTCCCAAGGTCCCATGGTCCCAATATTGCTTAGTTCAGCCTCCACTCTTGGCAAATCCAGTTTTCTCCCCCCCCCCCAACATCATGATTGAATCAGGTGTTCCTCTAGGGGGAGTGTGATCCAAGGACTCAGTCCAAGGTGTTTCTGATCCCAAGCTGTCCACTGGTTGTGGTTTGCAGCTTGGGCATGCTTTTCTTTTTTCTTGTTTGTTTGTTTGTTTGTTTATAGTCCACTAATGATTGAGTACATCCCCTGCTTACCTTTCTGGGTTTGTGATATCTCGCTCAGGAGGATATTTGCCTGCAAATATTAGGATATCATTTTTTCTTACTACGGAGTAGTACTCCATTGTGTAGATGCACCACAGTTTGTTAATCCATTCTTCAGTTGAGGGGCATCTAGGCTGTTTCCAGGATCTTGTTATTACCAATAACGCTGCTATGACTTTGGAGCATGACTATGCATCTTTAGGGTATACACCCAGAAGTGGTATTGCTGGATCCTTGAGGAGACTGATTCTCAATTTTCTGAGAAATAGCCATACTGCATTCCAGAGTGGATGAACAAGCTTACACTTCCACCAACAATGGAGGAGTGTTCCCCTTGCTCTGCACCCTCTCCAGCATAGGCTGTCATCTGTGTCTTTTATCTTAGCCAATCTAACAGGTGTCAGATGGTATCTCAAAGTTGTTTTGATTTGCATTTCTCTGATGGCTAAAGATGATGAGCACTTTTTCAGGTGCCATTCAGCCATTTGTAATTCTTCTGCTGAGAATTCCTTTTTTAGATCTGAATCCCATTTTTTGATTGGGTTATTCAAGGTTTTGGGCTCTAGATTCTTGTGTTCTTTATATATCTTAGAGATCAGTCCTCTATCACTTGTAGGGTTGGTGAAAATCTTTTCCTATTCTGTAGACTGTCTTTTGTCCTATTGACGGTGTCCTTGGCTTTACAGAAGCTTCTTAGCTTCAGGAGTTCACACTTATTGATTGTTGATTTTAGTGTCTCTGCCACTGGTGTTATATTTAGGAAGTGGTCACCTGTGCCAATTCCTAGAAGTATATTTCCTACTGTCTTTTCTATCATGTTCAAAGTGGCTGGGTTTATGTTGGGGTACTTTCACATTTTGTATGAGCATATACTACAGATTCATTCGTTCAAGAAAAAATAATGGCCTTAGGGGAAGCACACACCTTTAATCCTGACAGGAGACAGATGCCTGGAAGTTCAAGGCCAGACTGCTGCAATGACAGTTGAGCTACACAGAGAATCCCTGTCTCAAAAAATATAACCATGTTACTAACCAAACACACACACAATCACACACACACACACACACACACACAGAGAGAGAGAGAGAGAGAGAGAGAGAGAGAGAGAGAGAGAGAGAGAGAAACAGACAGACAGAGAGAATTAGCAGAAAGTATATGATATGGGATCTACCATTAAGAATTCATAGTTCTATAGTTGAAACAGATTCATTGACAGTAACACTAGATGACAAAAGGCAGAAAGACAGAAAGACACGGGTTCAATTCTGATAGACCCGGGAAATGAAAGAAATAACTAAAACATTTTAAATTATATCACCTAATTAAATTAATTGAATTACATCTTACAATAAGTCAAAACTTTCAGATAAACAGAAGGATTTTCTAGAAAACGAAACAGCTTTTACAGGAACTCATGTATACTCAATAATATTGCTCCTTTTAGATTTAATTGAAAAATAATGATCATAAGAGGATATTTCTGAAAAGGCAAACTTGAAGACACAAGGGCAAGAGTTCATTGCAGTGAGAAAGAAGATGTTAGTATCTAAATAATGAATTTATGGAGAACATTTCCAAGAGTAAAGCATAGCTTTTTCTCTGACAAAGATGTAAACAGAAACTGGAGATCTCAGGAATGGAAGGGCACAGAAGACATTTTCAAACACAACATATTAACTGTTGAGTTGGACAAGGTATCTGTGATCCTTATTTGTTTATTTTCTCTAAGTATTAAACTACTTGTCTTATAATGCTATCTTAATAATACCTTTCAGAGAACAAATTATCAGTTTCCTTCATTATGTATGTTTAAGCTCATACTGAGGACTCACAAATGTTGGTACCATATAGAATTACCAATACAAATTTCTTGATTGTGTATGATGGCACACAGTGTGAAGAACTTAGTATGTTTTAATCAAATGAGATGTCATTTATCTAATAACACATTTTAACCAGTGTTTGAATCTCCAAGGTACATTAACTAAAAGAAAAACTTACTGTACATTGTCCCTCAATATCCACTTCTGTGTGGGTCCAGATATATGTACCCATATGTCCACATGCAAAACTAAATATAATAAATGTTTTAAATAATAAAGTAGAACATTTCATTATATAATAAATAGAATATAAAATAAACACTAAAATGAAACAATCAGAATAAAATAATATAATATTAATTGTTACATTATAATAAAAGTTTATAAAATTATACAAATCTATCATGATTTAAAACAAGTTAATATGAGCCATTGTCATATACTATTCATTGAATTGCTGTTTCCTGTACTCTTTTTTAATGTAAGATAATTATCAGAGATATATAACACACATACACACACACACACACAGATCTTTAAATTTTTAGACTATAAACTAACAGGCTGGTGTATTTATGATTATGAACTAAACTGACCTTCATCTTGTTGAATATTTTTCCTTGACTCACAATAATATAATGCAAAAGTCTGATTTGCCTTTTATTGAATAATAATGGCAATGCTTTGTTTTTGATGTCTCTCTGACTAAATGATTTCCTATTGAATATGGGTTATTTTTTAACAGCTGTATAATAAAGTGAGTTATTGGCATATCTATTTAAGATCATTCAAAAATAATTTATCATTATAGTTATTTTAGTCACTAAGCTTTCTAAATATGTTTCTAATCAAATGAGCTTTTAGACAGTAGTGCATTCCCTTGTCTTTATGAAAGTAGAGTGAATAGAAAAAGTAGGATAGTATTCTATAATTACAAAGGAAATATTTCTACTGTTTAAAACCTAACATATTTCATAATGGGTTATTTACATAGAAAGAGTTATGACTTCTAGTAATGACTAGATTTAATATGCTATTGTGATAATTGAGAATATTTTAACATCTTTGATATTGTTTAATTTTATTTAACAAATTTTTGTAGACATTTTTAAATATTTCAGAATCAAATATTTGAATAAAAGGCCTTTTTTGATTTACTGAATAGCTAATCCATTACTCTCTAAAATTTTGAAGAAAATTATGAGATTTTATTCAACATGTTTTAAGTCCTCTTTTGAATGTACATTTTGGGACATATAAATTTATAATTTATCAAATATGATATTAAATTGTATTTGACTTCTTATCTAGCCATGAAAACAAAACAAACAGATGAAAATAAGAAAATTCTTTGGTTTCTATTAATATCAATAATATCATTATACATCCAAGATAAAAAAGCTAAGTCACATAGCATCACAATTTTAGATGCTTCTAGCCACTACTTTCTGTGAACATTAGGACAGAAGTTTCAGTCTTAGAAAGAAGCTTACCTTTAAAATATATAGAATACTAAAAGCTTAAGGACTTCTAATTTTCTCCTGTAACCTCACACCATGGTACATTTTCCCATTCTCCAGTGTACAAAGATACAAGCAATCTGTAGTTGACAAAACTGCAAGGCTGACATGATATAGGTATTCTTTCCATTAAGTGTAAATTACCAGAACTTCCAAGCCAGGAGAAAAAAAAGTTGCAAGTCACATGCCTCAGTTTCTCTAAAAAGAAGTATCAAGGCCAAAATGGACATGGGAGAATTTATGGTTAGAAGAAAACAGAATTAACATTAATTAACTGACAATATTAGTTCTGATTGTCAGCTGGTCTGCAATCTCTTTTCAAGATTACTATAATTAAGTAATAAAGTAAACATTCCCTGTGTGGTCAAGGTTAAGATAGCATGAAGCTCTTAATTTACATCGATAGGAATACTTTTTCCCATTAACCACTCTGAAAGGACATATTTTACAAGGTAACATAAACAGCTAGCTTAACAAACTGAAAAGAAGTTTTATGCCTGCAGCAGCTTATTATGTTTATTTTCAGTGTTTATAATACTTTACAATTGAAAGGAAATGATTAAAAATTGTTTTGGCAGATACTCTCAGTTATTACTTTAATCTTATTTCCATGACTTTGTGCCAGTCATTCTAACCTAGAAACACTTTCTTTTATGGATCCCTAGCGGCTACAGTGGTCTGGGCATAACACAGGCAATTTTTTTTTCCTTCTTTATTTTGTATTTATCAAAAAAAAACAGTAAAAAGAATTTAAAAATGCGGAAGAATTAACAGTAACTATACAGAGGATAATAATCATAAGCACGGCTTATCAAGGGTGGAAATGCAAATAAGATTACTACACATATATTTTCTTTGTGTTCAGCTTTCCATCTGAATTTCTTTTTCCATCCCTGTATATCCTTATTCAAGGTCACTTACCCCTCCCACCACATCTGATCATTTTTCTTCTCCACAACTCCCCATCTCCTCCCTGGGCAGGGAGCAGACAGTCCTATGGTCACACTGGCCCAATAATGCTTGGATCAGTCTTCACTCCCGGCCAAATCCAGTTTTGTCCCCCCTCCCTCAAGAGTGAGTCAGGTGTTCCTATAGATGGACTGGGGTTTGAAGGGTCAGTCCAGGGTGTTTCTGATCCCAAGCTGTTCAGTGGTTGTGGTTTGCTGC
>PVIH01023753.1:0-24138 GCA_004025045.1 Sigmodon hispidus | reverse complement strand
AGAAATATTTATACTCTCAAACTATGCAACAGAAATCACTTTACTGAGATAACTTGTGAGATGTCTCAACAAATAATTTTTCTTGAATGATGGTCTTAAGCTGAATGAAAATCCATTTTTACCCTACAGCCCTTTTCTGCCTTCATCTTTGAAAACTATACAGTAAAGCAGACAAAGAACTAAAACATATTGCTTTTATTGGCTGGAGAGATGGCTCAGCGGTTAAGAGCACTGTTTGCTCTTCCAGAGGACCCGGGTTCGATTCCCAGCATCCACATGGCAGCTAACAACGTTTACTTTTTATTTATAATAACTGTTTAAAGTTTAAAATATACTAATATAGTAGAACTGTATTCTATGTTAATTGTATTGCGTTTATTTTCTGATGAACAACTTTCCTTTGGAAATATTTTTGAAATGAAATCCCATATGGGC
Organism: Sigmodon hispidus; assembly: GCA_004025045.1. NCBI lineage: Eukaryota > Metazoa > Chordata > Mammalia > Rodentia > Cricetidae > Sigmodon > Sigmodon hispidus. The sequence goes on along the minus strand of PVIH01023753.1, from coordinate 23,703 downwards.
ACAATGAGGTATTCTTTTTTAATAATAATATATTTTAGCAACATCTATGTCTTAAAACTAAAAATTAATTACTACAAAACACTGCATCTCTTGGTCTTTGAACATACCATATTCTTAGTACTACAAGTTACTCTCAAAATAAACCAAATGTTATGTGACATAAATTGAAATGAGAAAATGTAAAATATATTCTAAATATCTAAAAACTAAACAGCACACATTCTAAGCAGCTTATAAAATTGTGCCCAAAAGTGATATATTAATACACAATGAAGAGGGCATTGGATCCCCAGGAATTGGAGTTGCAGGTAGTTGTGAGTGATAATGTGTGTGCTACACAAACTGAATCTATGCTCTTAACTGCATTGTGATATATATGTGTATATATATGTATACTGATAATGAAATAAAATTTTATTTATATGTATATTTTTATTTGATATAGGATTTCTACTTTTTGTTCTGACTATCCTCCAGTTACTTTGAAGATCAGCCTGGCCTCAAACTCAGAGATATGCCTACTTCTGTTTCCTGAGTGCTGTTATTAAAGGTTTGTACCACCAACCCTCAATCTTTGTTTAACATTTTTATGTAATTTTAAAAAGTAACAGAAATTTCATCTGTACTACAGTATATTTTTATCATATTCATCCCCCTCCTCCTCTACTTTGTCAGATTTATCACCATCTATTTCATATTTCACATTTTCTCTTTTTAAATACTTCACTGAGTCCACTTTATCTTACCCATATACACATGAGTCAGAGACTAACCTTACAGGACCAAACCATAAAGGAAACTATTTCTTACTATTTCTTCTTTAAAAGTTTTTTTCTTTATTTGAAAGGCTTTCTTCTTTTAATTTTACATACCAACCACAGTTCCCCTTCCCTCCCCTCCTCCAACTAGCCACCAGCTTCTCCCCACCCTACCCCTCATCCACTTCTCAGAGAGGGTAAGGACTCCCACAAGGACTCAATATAGTTTCCATATCCAGTTGAGGCAGGACTAAACCCATCCACCATATGAAGGGTGAGCAAGGTATCCCCCTATAGAGAATGAGCTTCAAAAGGCCAATTCTTTGACTAGAGACAGATCCTGAACCCACTGCCAGTGTCCCCACAATCTTCTCAAGCCACACACTATCATCCACATTCAGAGTGCCTAGTTCAGTCCTGTGCATGGTTCCAACAGTCATTCCAGAGCCAATGAGCTCCAAGTAGTAGACTAGACATGGAGTTCGAGCAAGAATGCTTTGCGTTTTTAAAGCTTTGTCATTTAAACTTTGCTATTTTTCTTGCTTATTCATTGTATTTTATTCTTTTTTTTCTTTTTTTCCTTCTTTATTTTGTATTTATCAAAAAAAAAAACAGTAAAAAGAATTTAAAAAAATGCCAAAGAGTTAACAATAACTATACAGAGGATAATTATCATAAGCATGGCTTATCAAGGGTGGAAATGCAAATAAGATTACTACACATATATTTTCTTTGTGTTCAGCTTTCCCTCTGAATTTTTTTTCCATCCCTGTATATCCTTATTGAAGGTCTCTTCCCCCTCCCACCACATCTGATCATTTTTCTTCTCTGCAACTCCCCATCCCCTCCCTTGGCAGGGAGCTGACAGTCCTATGGTCACACTGGCACAACAATGCTTGGATCAGTCTTCACTCCCGGCCAAATCCAGTTTTATTCTTAGAAGGAGATGGCACGATGCCTTTATAGAACATATGTCACATATTAAAATAAAAATGCCTGCTTCCTACTAATATCTGCCTGGAATAATATCTTTCATTGTCTTATCCTGATCTCGTTTCTCTCTTTTAAGGTACCATATAGTTCTTGGAGGCGGTAAATTAAAGTATCCTGTTTCCTATTAAAATGTTGGATTCTGTCTTTTGTTGGAGAATTGATAGCACTGACAATCAGTATTTTTACAGTAAATTATTCATCAAGTCACTTCATTTTTTTGATTTTCTGTTCTTCTTTTGCTAATGTTCATTTGCTTAAATCTTCCTTAGCATACCATTTTTTTAATGTTTCCCTTGCCCATTTGTCTGAATTATTAATATTTGTATTTTGTCTAATGCTGCCTGCATTGTTGGTTATAAATTCCTTTGGCCCTTCCTTTATCATAGAATTTTCACTTCTAATTCAGTCGTGGTAGATGGATTGGATGAAAATAATTGTCTGGATTGACAACTGTGGTCTTTCAGAATATGGAGACATTTGGTATTAAATTGTCCATTATGCAGCAATCTATCATACTGATAGTCTATTTCTTCATCTGTAACTTTTAATTTTCCATCATAAGCTTTATTTTATTTAAATTTTGTTGTTTCTAATTGAAATAGAATTATATCACTACCTTGTGCCCTTTCCTCTCTCTAGCTCCTACAAATTACACTCTCTTACACTCTCTTGACACCTTCCATTCTCAACTTGACAGATTATTTTTCTTTTCTTATATTTGTTACATAACAATGTACGAGAAATGTATATAAAGAGAACCTCCCAGGCTCATTTTTTGTTGATTGTGGGTATATACTTTAAAGAATGACAACTCTGCACTAGACACCCAATAAGGGGACTCATCTCCATGTACTTTTGTTGCTCTATATAGTTCGTGCTTTACTTTAGAAGGATGTGAGACACTTGTTTTCTGAATCTGCTTAGCTTTAAATATGCTTTGGTACCTGGACATACTTCTCTTGACCTAGATGTTAGATATTTTATGAGTGTTTTCAAAATATTTTCTATGACTTTGGTATAGACTTCACATATTCCTAAAATTTACCAAATTTCTTTCATGATGTTTCACAATTCTTTCACATACTCCATTAACACATTTATAATTTAGTGTCCTTGACTAAATGAAGCAATTATTCTACCTTCTCTAAAATAGTAATTCCTCTGCCCTCTTTCCTCTCTATGCCCCATGCTATTATGGAGGTTTTGTTTTTAACCTTTTATTTGATCTATTTGAATATTCATCTCAAGGATTTCAGTTTTACCCCAAATATTTTAATTCAGTTTTCACATTCTTTATTGATTATTTTCTCCCTTTAGCACCTTAGCTGTGTTCTCATTCATTTTTAATATACTCATAATCACCACTCTTAGTTTCTTTCTAAGATTAATTTTTACATAATATATTTATATCACAGTTTTCCATCACTTACATTGCTCAAGTGGCTGAAACCAGAGAATCTATAGGCCAAAGGCTTAGGGTACGATCAAATAGTACTTTTTTGCTGAAGGAATGTAGCTATAAAATGATTCTAAGAAACTCTGTTATACTAATAGATTAGGATCTCACTCAGCCATCATCAGAGAAGCTTCCACCTACATTGATTAGAATAAATACTTAAAACCATTACAAGAATATGTACAGAGAGTGAGAGATCTTGGAATACTCAGTGCTAAATGAATGTCTCTTTCTGACCAACATCTTGCTTCAGAGCTAAGAGAACTCCAAAGAAGAAAAGAGGGAAGATAATAAGAGCAAGAGGGGGTGAGTAATAATAATTTCTATCCCAAAAATACAACATAACTATGAACACAGAGCCTGAGTCAGCAGGCACAGTTCCTTCACAGGGCTAAAGCAGATGGACCAGCACTGAGTATGGAGTATATATGAGCTCTGATTCATAACCAGGTGGCTGTCTCGTGTTGACAATCACATGCAAAGGAAAAATTAGTTTTCTAAAATAGAGTTCCAATGATTATATAAACCACACAAAGCAGGCCTATGACCAGCAGTATGTGGTCAACACAGACTTAACTCAATATGGGAGGTATTTAGTTTTGTTTTGTCTTATAGTGCTCTGTGTAGACATTATTTAACTTCCTGAGTTTTACTTGTATGTTATGGTTATTGGTTTTGTGTTTCTAGATTGCGTGTGTTTTTATCATTCTTATTTTTTATTGTGATTTGTTGGTTTTATTTAACTGTTTCTTTTTATATTAAACTTTAATGTGGTTTATTTAGAGATTATTTCATTTGTTATTTGCTCTCATTAATGATAAATAATTCTTATAATTTTCCTTTATTTTGAATAAAGTCACATTTTCCATCTGTGTATATTCTTCTTCATGGTCCTTTTCCTCTCCTACACCCTCCAGTCACTCTCTCTTCTCTGCATCTCCTTATCTCCTCCCTATCATAGGCAGGAGTTTCCAAGGTCCCAATATGGCTAAGTTTAGCATCCACTCCTGGCAGATCTAGTTTCCTCACCCCAATATCAAGACTGAGTCAGGTTTTCCTCTGGAGGGAATGGGATCCATGGTGTCAGTCCAAGGTTTTTCACATCCTAAGCTGTTCAGTGGCTGTGGTTTGCAGCTTGGACATGCTTTGATTTTTGTTTTTTTGTTTAGAGAACACTAATGAGTGAGTACATTCCCTTATTATATTTTTGGGGTGTGATACCTCACTCAGGAGGATATTCTCCAAATCCATCCATTCATTTTCTTACTGCTGAGGAGTACTCCATTTTGTAGATGTACCACAGTTTGATAATCCATTCTTTAGTTAAGGGGCATCTAGGTTGTTTCCAGGTTCATGCTCTTATGAATAATGCTGCTATGAACATAGTTGAGCTAATGCCTTAGGTGTGCATATGTGTAAAATTAGGGTATATGCCCAGAAACAGTATTGCTGGATCCTTGGGGAGATTGTTTCCCAGTTTTCTGAGAAAATTCCAAAGTCCAATCTGGAGTGACTGAACAAGCTTACACTCCCACCAATGATGGAGGAGTGCTCCCCTTGCTCTACAGCTGTCACCTGTGTCTTGGTGTCAGGTGGTGTCTCAAAGATGTTTTGATTTGCATTTCTTTGATGGCTAAGAAATTGAGCACTTTTTCAAGTGCCTTTCAGCCATTTGTAATACTTTTCCTGAGAATTCTTTTTATAGATATGAACCCCATTTTTTGAATGTGCTATTCCAAGTTTTGGGATCTAGTTTCTTGAGTTCTTTATATATTTTAGTTATTGGTCCTCTGTCACTTGTAGGGTTGATGAAAAGCTTTTTCCATTCTGTAGACTGTACTTTTGTCTTATTGACAGTTTACATGGCTTTACATAAGCTTCTCAGTTTCAGGAGGTCCCACTTATTGATTGTTGTTCTTAGTGTCTGTGCCACTGGTTTTATATTTAGGAGGTGATCACCTGTGCCAATTTGTTGGAAGTTATATCCTACTTTCTTTTTTATCAAGTTTAGTGTGGCTGGGTTTATGCACTTAGATGTCTTTGATACACTTAGAATTGAATTTTGTGCAGGGTGACAGGCTTGGATCTATTTGCATTTTTCTATACTCTCAACCAGCTATGCCAATACCATTGGTTAAAAACACTATATTTTTCCCATTGGATATTTGGGGCCTCTTTGTTGAAGATTAGGTGTTCATAATTTTTGGGTTAATGCATGCATCCTCAATTTGATTCCGTTGAACAACAAGTCCACTTTTATGCCACTACCAGGCTATTTTTATTACTGTAGCTCTAGAGTATAACTTGAAGTCAGGTATGTTGATACCTCATGAGGTTCCTATTTGAGCAAAATTGTTTTCACAATCCTGGCTTTCCTGTTATTCCAAATGAAGTTGAGTATCGTTCTTTCAAGTTTCGCAAAATATTGTGTTGGGATTTTGATTTGATAGTGCATGGAATCCACATTTTGCTTTTTTTAGAATTGCCATTTTTACTATGTTGATCCTACCTTTTCAGGAACATGGAATATCTTTCCATTTTCTGATATCCTCTTCAATTTCTTTTTCCAGTAACTTAAATTTTTTGTCAAATAGATCTGTTACTTCTTTGGTTATAGTCACTCCAAGATATTTAATGCTATTTGTGGCTATTATAACGAATGATGTTTCCCATAATTTTTTATCTGCCATTTTGTATTTTCTGAATGGGAGGGCTACTGATTTATTTGAGTTAATCTTATACTCTAATACATTGCTAAGGGTGTTAATCAGCTGTAGGGGTTCCCTGGTAGAATATTTTTTCATATGTACCCCATTTTTTTAAAAATGGGTCACATTCTTGAATTTTTTTGGATTTTTATATATTTTAATTATTATTTATTTACTGAATGAATCATTATAAAATATCTTCTCCCATTATGTATGTTATTATAAAACATGGGTTTTAATAATATAGTCTAATATACAGATTCAGTATTCAAACAATATCCAAGACAGAGCCTGCAGCAAGATGGAGTTATGCTTGCTAAAGTAGAAAGGGCTTGGCTCCTAAATGTACTTTTTCAGTGTACAGCACCCCTCTTACTTATCTTACTTAGTTCTTAATGACAAATAAATTTAGTAAATTGCTATTGCTTTCATTGAGGAGTCTTTTACATCATTATTTATCTCACTTGAAAAATATTTTATGATAATTTACAATCTTAAGAATAAACTACTCAAAATGTTGCACTATTGGTACAGTCAGCTTAGTGAGTTTCCTATTAACACTTATAATAAAATACCACAATTAATGTAGTAGATATTTCTAGGATAGATGGTCCTATAAACACACACACACACAGACACACACACAGACACTCACACACTAACGGAAATAAGGAATTTGAATGTTTAGGAATTTTTACATACCACTGCTATTTCACATATTAATTTACACCTATGAATTATGTTACAAATGTGTTACTACGATGCTTTAATATGGTATGATGTGTTTTATATGTTATAGAGTTATAGAGGATAGTGTTCTGTGATGTTGGGAGATTGTTGACTCTAAAATGGCAATAGATAAACCTTTATGGATTGGATCTTGAATTCAGAAAATATTATTAAGCTTATAATTATGCATCAATCTGAGAAACCCAACATATTGATTTTCAAGGAGGTTGTACAAGTTTGTATTAAAACTAGCAATTAAGGAACATTTTCTTTTTTCCATGTACTAGCAATTATGAGATATACCATTAATGGATTGTATTGCACACATATGCATTTTATTTTAATTCTTTCTCATACAGCCTGTTCCCTTACCCCTGCTCCCCTCTTTAACCAGATCCACGTAAGGTGATATCTCTTTTTTCTTCAAGTATAATGAGCATCTGTTAGAGTATGTCCCTCTACTCCAGCTGTCTGGGGACTCAACCTGCACAATTCTTATCTTCCTCTGAAGTGTCTCATGAATCTTACTAGGTAGAAATTACAGCTGAGGGCCAGTTGTCTTAGGAAAAGATAGCAAGAAAGAGAAAAAGATAAAATTGTAAGGTAAAGAAATAAAATACCAGGGGTAAGTGTGCTCCTCTTTGATTAGGCTCGTAAAGTTTATGTAAACAAATTGAGTAAAACAGGAACCTGTTTTGCCCTCATTAGGAAAAAGTTGGGATGGCGTAGCTCCTACGTGGAAAGTAACAAATTCTTAGTGACCTATTACAAGTCCTTTAAGTATTGGAAAATGGAATTGTCAACCCTTAGATGACAAAAGCTCAAAGCACCAAAATATTCCACTAAGAGCTTAAGCAGATGACCAGTTCTGATGATAGATCTCCTGGATCTACTCAGACCAGTCAATACAACCTAGCATCAGCATAGCTCTCCATCTTGTGCCATCTAATTCAGTGACTCAGAGTAACTGTCTCAGTGACAGGTATTGCAAATTCTCTTTGCTATAATAATAAAACCCAGAGCCAGATATTGGAGAAAAGCTGTACTATCAGAAAGACAGGGAACAATTCATAGCCATTTCTCCCCCATTCAACTCCTTGGGCTAAGAGGAATAGGTCCTATCTCCAAGAGTCTTCAGACTGACTGGGCATGAAGGCAAAGGGAAGAACTTCTGCATTCTCCTACCTGACATTTCTTTCTCCAGCCAGCAATTGTAATTCCTGTATCAACTTTCCTTATGCTAGAATTATATGTGGAAGCCTGTCTCTGGCCTTTAACTACAGAGATGATATATTGCATTTAAATAATCTGGGCAATATTGGATGCCAAAGTGTGTTTATTCCCATTGCTAGTCTGGTCAATAGCCATGGGCCAGGCTAGGCTCACAATATAACATATAAGAGTCCCCCTAGACTAGTGTCCATAGAAGAGTCACAGGTGAGCAGATTCTAGCTCCTGGGCTGCCTGTCTGGAGAATTCTTCTCAGATATTAGAGCACTACCCAAGGGTCTGATCTCAGACTCTTGCTAGCAAACAGATTCTAGGTATTACAGCTGTGAGGGCGGCTCCTCCAGCGACCCCTAAAAGAAGACAATTCACATGGCCGGGCCCTGCCTCCAGATTAAACTTCATCGTCAGAGAAAGACTGAGGCCTTTGAAACTCAGACCCATGTCCAGAGCAGCATCAGAGTATGAACAAGGGGACACATGGAGAAACATCATAATTTTATTCTTAATTGAAAACATAAATAAAATAAATATAAAAGATTCCTGGCTGACCTGAGCTCTCAGGTCCAGTTAAAATGGCTGGGGGCCCTCTGAAGAAAACTGTGCTCCCTTGCTCTCCAGCAGCTTTAGGATTTCAGGAAGCTGCTGACTCCACATCCCTCAGAGCTGCTGAGTCATATGCTTGTCTGGACCTCAATGTCTGGGCCAGTGCTTCCAGCCTGTGGTTGGTGCCCCTGTACCACTGGCCTTCTGACATGGGTATTTGTTTTATCACTAATTATTTGAGTCTGTTATTGTACAATTTTGTATTTTGCTTCGAATTGGATCTGGTGCCTCCATCTTGGACTGCCCCTTGTCCAGCTACTTGGCATCCAGGTTGTGCATAGTCCCCAGGTTGTGCACAGTGCAGCAGTTCCCAGTCTTCTGCAGGGCCTAGGTTGCTTCCTGCCTTGTCCTTGGTTAGCTAGTCCCCAGAGCTGCACTCACCACAGAATTTCACAGCCACATGTGCATGCAAAGCTCAAGGCTGAGAGGTACATCATATGCTGACCCATGTGCACATGCTGTATTTCTCCATGGTGACAAAGAGAATTGGATGTCCCTTATTATGGTATGGGCAAGGGCTCTTTGAGATCTTCACACTAGCAAAATCTTTAGCACTCGACTCGAGGGAGGTTATCAGGCTGAAAACAGAAAGAGAAATATAGAGCACAAAGAAAGATTAGAAATACACATATATATGGACTAAAATTGTCTACAGAAGCATATTTTGCTTGGACAGATTATGTGGAAGTGCTCTGAGAAGTTTCACCTTTCAACTCACTCACTCAAGACTTTGTATAGCAATCCTCCATTCTATTGCAAAAAGATAGTTGAGTGACATGGGATTACCCTGTCCCATGCTTCAGACTGCAGCTTTTAAACAAAGCAGCAGGGTTTGTTTGCCAGTTTTGGATTCTCACCGAAGACTTTCTTGTTAGACATACTGAAGCACAGACACAGGAATGATCAATTGTATCTCATTAAGTGAATAGATAGATGGCAGTGGATAAGTAAGTTGATGAGGCAAATTGCAGTGAGTGGATGGCTAGGTAGGCTAATATTACATGATCAAATTAAGCTGAATCACACAGTGAGGCAGCTGCCTGTCCCTACCTCCTGTTGCTGGTCCTGGAGTCCTGTGGTCTGTTCTTGACATTTACGTACCTCTTTCAAGTCCACCAAGTAGTACTTGAGTCGAACCCAATCATACAGAAGTTTCTGCTTCTCCTTTGTCAGCCTGTCCACCTCTTTATTTAGCTGATTCTGCTCCATCTCTAGCCGGCTCTGGAGATCACTGGAAACATCAAAGGCATAATAAACCATTGCTAGTCTCCTTATACCACCTGACTCCATGTCTCAGAAAACAAGTTCCATCCCAGGTTCCATCTGTAAGTTCTAAGCAAGGTCCCTCATAGTCATTTAAGGACAAAACTAATAAACAGTTATTCCCAGAAAAATTATACCTATTTCTAAGTCACCCAAGAGTATCAGAAATCCAAATACCTTCAAAAACAAGATCAGTTCCTGACCTGACCTAATCTGTTGTTGATAATGAAGAAACATCAGCAGGGAGTGGCAGTAAAAGACACAGAGGAGTACAGTTCCTACATGAATCAGTCCCTGCCCTATATGCCTCTTAAAGATGTAAATACTCTTCTATAACGACTATTGGCTGTCCACATATGTGTAGTAAACACATGGCATCCAATGTCCCTTTCACAAGAGTCAGATTTTTGATACTCTGCATATCAGAGTTGGTAAAACAATTCATAACAATAGCAAATCGCAGCTATAAAATAGTTACAAACACTGTTTTATAGTTAGGGTTATTCAAACACTGATGAATTGAAAAAAAAAAAAAAAAAAAAAAACCAAGGTCATGGCACCAGGAAGTCTAATAGCCCCTGGACTAGATGCTACTGAGTGTGGCAATATGATGAGAGAAAGAGCTCACAATCAATATAACCCTTAGCAAGATTGAGTAAATTGCCACATTTCCTAAATCTGCTTCCTAAGGCTTTTTGCTAAAAAGCACATAAGCTAGAAGCAGAGTTATAGCATCTGAATTCTAGTGATAAAGTCAGAAGTGGTCATTCCACAATTCTGTCACCACCAAGACAAACACTTACCAGTAAAATCTTAGCACCTGTGTCTTATCACTGATATTCTCCAAGCCCTCAGTGTTCTCAATCTTCAAACTTTGTAGGTCTGCCAAGATCTTTTTATGCTCAGACTTGATCTTCTTATAGAATCGACTTGGCCTGTGGCAGGGCCTGACCCACAAAGCAAAAGACTTTATGAACATAATCTTCTAAAATATATCAGTTCACGGCATATTCTAGTCTACGGGAGCCCACGAGATGCCATATTTAGCTTCTATTTTCTAGGAGTTCCTGGTGTTTAAACTTGCTAGCATGATCCCAAATCAGCAGAAGTTGAGTGTTCAGAGAGAAGCAGCTGAGTCTTACTGCGCTCCCTCAGGAGACCTGCTCAGTGATCTTGGCATGGAATTCACATGAATCTACCATAGGTCTGGGCACAAAAAAAACTATGATAATATTTATGCTGTTATGAGTAGAAATTCTTATTCTTGTGGGTCAATGAGACTGAATAACATGATAGGTTTATAAAATCTCCAAAGGCATTGCTAGGTAGTGTCTCTGGTGAGCACATTGGTAAACTGTATTCTACAATTCTGCTTACAATAAACTTGTCAAACTGCAGTATAGACTTCAACTAGAAAATGTGATAAAAATAACTTTTCATATGAAATCATGGGTCTACTTATTGCAGTCTTGAGAGAGATGCATGCACAAACACGTAGGTGCATAAATACAGAACCAGGTTGGAAAGAGAAAGGGACAGAGAAATATTGAAAGAGAAGAGAGAGAATATTCTCAATATGATGCTGAATAAATGTATGTAGTTGTATCATCTCAGAGTGGACTAAGAGCAACATGAATTAGTCAAATCTTGAAGTAACATACTAAGATGAGGACACAGGCTTTTCTAGCTTGTACTTGGAACATGTAAATACAAAAACTCTTGCGAGGCAAGTGAAAAATTACAGCATGTTACAGCTCATAGTAGCCACCACTTGACAAGATCTCTTCAAATACATTCTGGAACACATATACTACTGCCTCAATTCCTGAGTTATGTGACTCAAGCCACAACTCTGGTTATCATCCAGAGGAACAGAATAATCTATGTCCCCTCATACTTGTGCTCAGGTTTCAGGTTCTGCTTCTGGAAATCATTGAGAGAACTGAGGATGGACAAAGTTACACCTGAAAGTGATACCTTTATAGAAGCTTATTTCATAGATAAAATTATCAAAGGAAAAATTGCAGTGAAAAACAGTCACCATACAATTTGAAACAGTAAATACCTATATTCCAAGGGTGCCTCAATCACAGAGATGAGGTGCTCTTCCAGGGCATTTATCTCACTAGTAAGCAGCTGCAGCTGTGTGGTCATGCTCTCAGTCTTCTGCTTCACCTGCCTTTTTGTGAGATTTGCAGGGGTGGATGATGGCTCCTTGGAGTCCCCTGTGGATAAATAAACACAAATTTCATTGTGACAAGACAGAGGATAGACAGATTACCCTCCTTTGTAAGAAAATGTTTGAGAAAGAACGCCCGCCTGTAACTCAGTGCCACAAAAAATAATTTGGCCTAGGCTTTAGATACCCCCTCTGGGATTCTCATATCACCCATCTATCTCCCTGATGACAGATTAGTGTCTCTGCCAGCTGGTATTCTCTGCCCTTTTGGAAGTAGCTAAAGAGAGGCTCCCAGAAATTTTAACAAAAGTAGACCTTGCATTCAACTTGTCTGCGGAGTTCACTGGTCTGGGTTTAAAAGGCAAGATAATAGTGGCATACTTCACAAGGACTCAGGTCATTTAGAGACCAGCAAATATTCTGACAAGTCACTATAAGCACTTGGCTATTGTTAAAAAAAGCCATTCAGGGGCAGAACATGGTTACCAGACTCATTAAGTCACATCATTTACAACTCAAGACACACAGCAATGTTGGACTGTACAAAAATTAAGTCACTGAGGGTAGAGAGATACCCTGCCTTGAGCTGGCCACACTTCAGTGGACCCTCTCTTTCTAACAATGGTCTCACTCTTTGAGCCACCTACCCTTACCCTCCTGTAGGATTGAAAGGGAAGAACTTCCAGCTATACAGTTTTGACACTACTAATCTCTGGCCTCGGGGACACACAAATTACTACTCTAGAATCCTTACATTTCAAAGACATAGTAAGTATAAATTACAGATGTTCCCATACTCCCATGCCCTGAGGCCCAGTAATGGAAGATTAAACTCTGGCACACGTTCTCCAAATAGTTTCAATTCTCCTGCCCCAAACTTACAGGACTTAATGCAGCATCCTCTGAACCATTTCTTCCTTGATGATTTATGCTGAGGCTGAGGGCCAGCTTGTCTCTGCCTGTCTGTGGTCTCTCTGACCTCTCTATTCTCTCTTGAAAATACCTTTCTCAATCTTGACAACATGTTTGTGGGTGAACTATAACAGTTCTGACCAATCTCACCAAATACAGATGGTGTTGCTACAACACAGGTGACATCATATGGGTTCTACATTCTCCTGGATAAAACATAATGTTCTAAGAAGTGCCTGCTGATGTCATGATGTCATTGCAACCCTGCTTACCAGCTTTCTTCATAATTCACTAGTGGTCTGGGTTCACTTTCTGTGAGTAACTTTTGGAACAAAAGGGAAATCATTCAGCACTCCTTCCTTAAAATCCAGACATCTATATCTGATTATTTGAAAATCCCTTAGAAGTTCACTTGTGGAAAATTGAGTGTTAATCTCCTACTGATATTGTATGTCCTTAAAATATAGTATAGAAATTTGTGTGAGCTATAATTCTCTACAAGTAATGACCTACCTATTCCCAGAAAATTATAGACTTAATGATGGAGGCAGTACAATTTGAAAACAACTTCTCAGTAGTTATAGAAATTAATATTTTAGCAGATAATATGTAGGTGAATTGATTCACATTCATGATCACTAGATTACATTGGCATATTTTTAATATTTATGTAACTATTACTGAACAAATCCAGTTTTTACAGTTTTTTTTAAATATTTCATGAGAATTATATGCATAATGAATCGCCATTCAGAAAGAAAAGCTCAAACTCTGCTAGGAGGGGCCTCTTCTCTTTTGAGTACTCTTGATTCATTTCATTATAATAACAATTATACTATTATTATATTAATATTGTTGTTAATAATATTAATTACAATATTATTATTAAGTTTCATTCTTGTAAATTTAAAGCCAATGAAATTTTTTAAGGATTAAGCAAATATTTACAACAGAGTAATTTTGTAGTGGATAGAACAAAAGATAATTGTTTAGGTCTCAGATTTGTTTAAAACTTGTAAAAACAGAAACAAACATATGAGGGCAGCATAAGAAGATAAGAATCACCATTCCCTCACTTCTTTTACTTGAAAACCTTAGTGATGGGTCAGATATGAAAACTCTCACCTTGCAAGGGTTCCCTAATATTTATCTCAGACCAGTTGAATCAACCAGCAGCCATCTCCCTGAAACATAAAGTTCAAAGATTGAATGTAATGCCAAGAATGCCTTTAAAGGAGTAGATAAGATTGGATCTGGTTGTTTTTCTTGTTTTTGTTTTGACACAAAGTTACATGTGTCTGTGAATAGGGGAAGTTCTTTTTCCCAAAGGTTGATACTTTCTTCCTTGCCACTATGTAATGGGGGATTAGCTTGGAGCCTTTTCCTCTCCTCTTTGGAAGCCTTGAACTGTGATCAGTTCATAAAGTTTGAGGCATCAGTGTTTTATTTTAGCTGTTGTGTATTGATTCCCAACACTGCACCACAACTCGATATGAAGTATGTATTTAATATCTTGTGTAGGGTATATATTGAGGTGTTGTTCATACTGTATTATTATAACACAAGCAATAGATATGCATCCTTTTTTATGTTAAATTATACTTGGGAGACTATGTGGACAATATGTTCTGTCCTACTATTATATTCATTTGCTAACTACACTTGGTTATTTCATTCTAAATGAAAAAAAAAACTTCCATTAAGAAATAGTGTGTACTACTTACATAAACAATATCTTTTCTTTTTTGAAAATTTTGAAAGATTGCATTACTTCTTTTAGAAATTTGTCTATCTTCATGTTGTGAAGGTAGGTTGAAGAACATTTTGAGGGCTTTTTTTTTTTTTTTTTTTTTTTTTTTTTTAGAATCAACAATATTTGTAGCCCATCCAACTTTATGGACAAAAAGAACATACACATTCTAGTTACTATATATTAGGCATATTTTTCTCGTTTGAGCTTTCTTTAGTATAAAGAAAAACAATTGTTTTCTGATCCACCAGTTCTACTGTAACATTGCATGTAAAGACCTGTAGCAATGATGGGGAAATTGTCTTTCTGCCTTCTAAGGACCAGAACTTGCCTTAAATTACCTCAACCAAATAAATGTTCTATATATGCTTGAGAAAATTTGAAAAACAAAAGAAAAGATTTTTAAAACACATACACAGTGAAGAGGCCAATATTTCTATGACATGAATATGTTTTGCTTTATGAGAGTTCTCAATTTTTGCCATTACTTTTCTGTATAAAAGACAGGAATATCTCCAAGGATTTCCTGGATATTGGATGAAGGAGCATTTCCTTTATTTAGCTGCAGGTAGCACCACTCTGGTTGTACACTGCAATACTTTGACACAAATAGTTTTTTTTTAAGCTCAGGCAGGTGATTTTCAGGAATTCAAATTCAGTCTAATTCAGTACTAATATGGAAATCACTTTGGCACTTGGCAGATTTCCCCAGTCCCTTATATGTGTGTTTATAGTGTCTCTCAAGAATTTTTAAGCTGGGTTAAACAGATAGAAAAAATTAAAATAACTTTGAGTTTGATATCTTGTGAGGGACAGCTGAATTTAAACTCTGATCTTTTCAATCTGCATTTTTTTAAACTTTTTGCTACTCCAGAAGTTCTCTAGGCCTCAGTTTCCCTCCTTAGGAGAGCCATAGATGAATCAGAGGGCTGTTAGCTCAGCTCTCAATTTTGTGACTCTGAGTCACCCAATCTCTTGAAACTAGATTATAAATTAAAGGTGAAAAACTAGAAACATTCATGAAAAAGTTTTTAAAATGTTTTTATTCTTTGAGAATTTCATACATGTGTACCATATATTCTTAGAGTATCCACTCCCCAATTCTTTTTTATCTTTCTTTATTTATTTTGTATTTATCAAGAATAACAGTAAAATGAATTTCAAATTCTGTTAAGTTAACAATAAGTATAAAGAAAATAAAAATCATAAGTATGACTTATGAAGGGTGATAATGCAAATAATTTGCTACACATAAAATTACTTCGTGTTCATCTTTCCCTCTGAATTTTTTTCCTTCTTTATTTTGTATTTATCAAAAAAAAAACAATAAAAAGAATTTAAAATGCGGAAGAGTTAACAATAACTATACAGAGGATAAGAATCATAAGCATGGCTTATCAAGGGTGTAAATGCAAATAAGATTGCTACACATATATTTTCTTTGTGTTCAGCTTTCCCTTTGAATTTTTTTTCTATCCCTATATATCCTTACTCAAGGTCTCTCCACATCAGGTCATTTTTTCTTCTCCACAACTCCCCATTCCCTTCCCTGGCAGGCAGCAGACAGTCCCATGTTCCCACTGATCCAATAATGCTTAGTTCAGTCTCCACTCCTGGCAAATCCAGTTTTATCTCCCCTCCCTCAAGACTGAGTCAGGTGGAACTCTAGGTGGATTGCGATCCAAAGGGTCAGTCCAGGGTGTTTCTGATCCCAAGCTGTTCAGTGGTTGTGGTTTGCAGCTTGGGCATGCTTTGCTTTTTTCTTGTTTGTTTGTTTAAAGACCCCTAATGAGTGAGTACATCCCCTGCTTATCTTTCTGTGTTTGTGATACCTCACTCAGGAGGATATTCTCCAAATCCATCCATTTGCCTGTGAATTTTAGGGTATCATTTTTTCTTACTGCTGAGTAGTATTCCATTGTGCAGATGTACCACAGTTTGTTAATCCATTCTTCAGTTGAGGGACATCTAGGTTGTTTCCAGGTTCTTGCTATTACAAATAATGCTGCTATGAACATAGTTGAGCTAATACCTTTGGAGTGTGAATGTGCATCTTTAGGGTATACACCCAGAAGTGGTATTGCTGGGTCATTGTCCCCACTTCTCTTAATTACACCCAGATCCACGATTCATTCAATATCCCACCACTTCATATGTTTTATTATTTTTTAATAACAGAGTTTATTTAGCATTTCCAGTATATGATAACTGTTAGACTATTCACTTGAGCATCTTCCCATGGAACATGCTCTTGAACTGACCCTTACCTGCCCAGCAGCCATTATTAACTAACAGTAGATGCTCAACAAGAAGTTAGGATTCAAAAGCATTTCCTCCTTCAGTACTTTTATTATGTAGATAAATACAGCTGCTGTTGCTTTAAGAGTTTTGCTGTGCTCAGAAGACAATATTTTCCCTTATCATTGGTCCTCTGGATTTTGCAATCATTCCTCCTGTACTTCAGTGATGTTTTCTGATTCTTGGGGGAGAAGGTTGATATAGGTAGATGTCCCGTTTGTGGCTGAGAACTCACTGACACTTATCTACTGAATTTTGATGAATTTTGTGTTTTTGCATTAGCTAACTGTCTTCTGCACCAAGATACATCTCTGATAATGTCTGAAATATTCCATAATTTGCATCTGTATTTTGAAGTGTACTCCATAATCTTCCCTCTAGAAATTTCAAAAGTTTGCTGTCTGTTACTGAAGTTGTTGGTGCAATTGTAATTGATTATTGTCTATAGTGAGAGAAAAGGGAAAAGTTTCAATACTGTTTTTGTTATCCAATCTTTTGTATCACCTAAATTTTAAGATTGTGTTTTAATTACTGTTTTTATAAAAACAATCACTTAGGAATTTTGATGGAATCTGTAGATTTCTTTAGGCAAGATAGCTATTTACACAATATCAATATCCATGTATGTGGGACATCTCCTTATGTTCCAGTGTCATTTATGATTTATTTCTTCTTTTACGTTAAGTTTTTCTTTTTTATTATTATGTATGAAGAAGTCACATTTTCTATCCTTATATATTCTTATTCAAGTTCTCTTCCCTTTCCCACTACATCAGGTCATTCTCTCTTTTCCACATCTCCCCATCCTCTTCATGGGCAGGTGTTCTGAAGGTCCCATGTCCCAATATAGCTTAGTTCAGGCTCTACTCCTGGCAAATCCAGTTTTCTCTCCTCAACATCAAGACTGAGTAAGGTGTTTTTCTAGGAGGAGTGGGGTCAAAGGTGTCCGTCCAAGGTGTTACTGATCCCAAGCTGTTCAGTGGTTGTGATTTGCAGCTTGGGCATGCTTTGCTTTTCTTTGTTTGTTTAGAGTCCACTAATGAGTGATAACATAGGTGACATCAGAATGAATTCTACACTCTCCTGGATATAACATAATGTTCTGAGATGTTGCTGCTGGTGTCATGAAGAAATGTCATTGCATCCCTGCTTGCTAACTTTCTTTATAATTTACCAGTGCTTTGGGTTCACTCTCTGGAAGCTTATGGGACAAAATAGAAATCATTTAACACCCCTTCATTAATATCTAGAGACCTATATCTGATTATTTGGAAATGCCTTAGCATATACCATGTTGAAAATGAGTGTTCATCTCCCACTCTCTTTGTATGTCTCTAAAATAAGAGTAGTATAGAAATTTGTGTGAGGTATACTTCTCTATAAGTAATGATCTTCTTATTCCCGCAAAATTATAGACTTACTGATCTTGGTGGTGGGGGGGACACTTGAAAACAGCTTCTCAGTAAAGTAGCTACAGAAATTACTGTTTTAGCAGATAATAAGCAGGTCATTTGATTCACATTCATGATCACTAGTTTACATTAGCATAGTTTTGATCTTTAGGTAATCAATACAAATGGGATCCACTTTTGAAAGTCTTTGAAGACTTCTAAAAATCTTGTACTTATTTTAATTGAGGCTATTGCATATTGTTCTTCCAAAGAACAAGGAATATATATATATATACATATATATATATATATATATATATATATATATATATTACATTCAAATTTCACAGTCTCCACCAAAGGACAGCCTATGCTGGAGAGGATGCGGAGCAAGGGGAACACTCCTCTATTGTTGGTAGGAATGTAAGCTTGTTCAGCCATTTGGAATGCAGTATGGTGGTTTCTCAGAAAATTGAGAATCAATCTCCCCTAGGACCCAGCAATACTACTTCTGGGTGTATACCCTAATTTTGCACAGTCGCACTCCAAAGGCATTAGCTCAACTACGTTCATAGCAGCGTTATTTGTAATAACAAGAACCTGGAAACAACCTAGATATCCCTCAACTGAAGAATAGGTTAACAAACTGTAGTACATCTGCACAATGGAGTATTACTCAGCAGTAATAAAATATGGTATCCTAAATTTTGCAGGCAAATGAATCCATTTGGAGAATATCCTCCTAAGCGAGGTATCACAAACTCAGAAAGATAAGCAGGGGTTTACTCACTTATTAGTGAACTCTAAACAAACAAACAAACAAACAAGAAATAAGCCAAGCATGCCCAAGCTGCAAACCACAACCACTGAACAGATTGGGATCAGAAACATCTTGGACTGACTCCTTGGATCCCACTCCCCATAGAGTGGGATCAGTCTTGACGTTGTGGGGAGAAAACAGGATCTGTCAGGAGTGGAAACTCAACTAAGCAATATTGGGACAGTGGGAGCTTGGGTCCACCTGCTGCCTGCCCATGGGGGGGGTGTGTGGGAGTTGTACAGAAGAGAGAATTACCTGTTGTGTTGGGAGGGGAAAAAGGACCTTTAATAAGGATACAGGATATACAGGATAGAAAGTGTGACTTCTTTGTTCATAATAATAATAAAAAAATACAAAAGACATTAAATAAAAAAATAAAATAAAAATAGTGTAATAAATAAGTAAAAATCTGTTTTATATTTTTTTTTGTATAAAACTTTTAATGCTGTCTTTAAGATTTTACTTAAAAAAAGATTTTACTTTTATTGGTTTTTTATATTTATGGTTGTGAGCCAAGCCTTTAACGGCTGAGCCATCCCTCCAGCCCACTTTTATTGGTTTTTTTTACTCTTTACTTAAAAAATAATATCATAAGACATATAATTGATTCCTAGATTTGTAAATTTCTGCAGAAAGCAGACATGGAGAATTCTTGGAAGAGGATAGAGAATCTTGCCAGATGCAAATAAAGGAAGGTGAGAATACTGCTATGAGTAAAGGTTTTAAATCACAAGGCCTAGCATAGGGAGCAGTTATTGGTTCACTTAAGGCATAAGAGTTAGCAGGTAATAATGATGAGTCATAGGCGAGAAGTTAATATTTAATAGGAACCTTTGTGTGATTATTTAGGACTAAATGACTGTGGTGACAGCCAGGCAGCACATAGAAACATTTGACCACATTCTACACTTTGGAGGCAGACTGCCAGGTCTCTGTGGATTTAAAATTATCCTAGTCTGGAGAGCAATTTCCATGAGAGTCAGGCTTACACAGTGGAAACATGGATAAAAAACACAATGAATAAACAATAACAACAACAAATATGATCTTGTGCTTGGTAACTACTAGTGTTACACAATTTATTTTATCCATATTTCTAAACTCAGCAGAGATCTAATCATCTTTAATATCTTTTGTTTTACCAGTATCTCAACTCCCTGTTTAGAAGGTTTTCTTGATGTGTACAATTTGTTGGCTTTTATTTGTATAATAATCATAAATTATAACTATTAATAATAATGATACTGATATTAATAATGATAGTGGCCCTAATACTAATAGTGTAATGGGCTGGGTTCCTCCCAGCTGCTCTCCTATCAAAGGCCTGCAATTTGTCTTTCTGCAATTACATACCATCCCAAAGCCCCCACAGCATTTGTCCCACCCTCTCCTGGTCTCCGTCCTTGAGATGAAGAGTTGAATAAAGACTGATAGGCTGAGACTTGGGTCCATGTTGGAGGATCCTGAGCTCAGCATGTGGCTTTTTTCCCCACAAGTTCTGTTGTACAGGAACGATTTTTAGAAATTACATTTAGTAATAAAAACAAAGACTATAGGTAGCTTCTGTATTTGACTGTATGGAAAACAAAATGAGAGTCTCCATTGTTTATGTTACAGACAATACAAAATTTCTGCTTTGACTATTATAATAAGCACACTGTTAGACAAGTGCATTATTGAACCAGACATAAGAAGGGGGAACACCTATAGTCTCAGTAACATACGACTCATTGGCCTAAGCCTTCCCAGATGCTTCTTGCCAGCAACCTGAATCAAATCTGTTTGTGGCTTTTCTCCCAGGCAATCTCTCTCTTCTGTGTTCTCTAGAGAGTTCACCACTACTGCCATAGTTTCCTCTCAACTGAAGTACATTTATACATACTATTAAGACAACCATAATTTAGAGCCCATTAAATAATTTGATCATTTACGTAGTGATGACCATTAACTTCTATGGCCTAATTGTCTTCAACAGTTTATAACAAGTTGTATTTTGTTTTAAAATTTGTCCCAGTTGCATTTGAGACTTAATAATTTAGATTAAAGATTTAAAGTCCTTTGGCATCAAATATAAAACTTAAATAAATAAAATACAGTTCTTAGAATAGAACTTTGCTTTTTGTACTTTCAGGGTTTATCTATATAGACTATCACAGGTTCTCCTATGACTCAGTTTATGCCAATAGCTAAAGCTTAATGAAATTGAGGAAGACAAAGGACTGGACATATAGTCAGGGGAGTCCCTAATGGCCTGAATAGACCTTAAAAATTTATAATCACTATTTACCAAATATATCAAATTTATCAAACACATGTTGCTTCTTATTTACATATTTTATTGGATTGGTATTTAACAGTTTACAAATGCATAAGTGGTTGGACATACAACTTTTTACTCAGATTCTGTTAACATATGTAGACCTGTAGAAACCTAGGAAATTTTCATAATATTAAAATTCATTCTCGTCTAAAATATTTGGTTGTACTGATATAATAATAAACATAAACAGAGGCATCAGTAGGATTCATTTTAATATAGATGGTGACTATGTGTGGAATTTTTCAGAGGAAATAAGCATAGAAAATATTTTAAGTAGAAAGAAGTATAAAAGATATTTTTATCTTTTCATTACACTATTTTAAATTTAGTCACTTTTTTAACATTTCTTGTCTCTCAAGTAAAGCCAGGTTACAATTTCAGTATATATGTATTCTTCATATGCAAATTTGTATATGAGATGAGTTAAAATATCCTATGTCTGTTCAGTGTCTATTAAAAACTTACATAATAAAAAATGTTTAGACTGTGTCCTCTATAACTAGGACAGTGTTCCATGTATATTGTGGAGTCTGTGGAATTTGCATATAAAATATATGCTGCTGTTCTTCTGTATAGGATTTTTAAATGTAATATTAGGTCATACCAATGGAGTATCTCAAAACTTTTAAAGCTGAATCATTAGTAGTAATTATCTAAAGATCAAATAACATGCTAATGTAAACTGCTAGTGATCATCAATGTAAGTCAAATTACCTGCATATTATCTGCTGAAACTGTCAGTCATTTCTGTAGCTACCTTACTGTGAAGTTGTTTTCAAAGTGTCTTCTCCAACATCAGTAAGTGTACAATTTTCTGGGAATAAGAAGATGCAGGTATTTGTGGAGAATTTTACCTCAAAGAAATTTGTATTACTGGGCAGATATTGGTCTTTTGGGCCTAGAACTTCCCTTCCCTGAACTGCTGACAGTAAGCATGCTGTCCAATCCAGATGAGCAGGACTAAAGATAGAGACTGCTGAAATGTGCAAGAAAGGATAAGATGGGTTCTCCAAATACCCTGTTTCTGAAGAGATCTGTCACATATCTGAGGCCTGTACCCAAAAATGGTAGATGCTCCGACTTTGCAGAAGAGCTGTGGATGACTGTCTATAATGGGGAAAGGAGCCTGAGTCATCAAGTCATACCCTGCATGCACCAGGGACATGGATTGTGATTATGTTTGTATGTTTTTTTTATTTGATATATTATTTCTATTTATTGTCCTGACAATCCTCCAGTTACTTTGTAGATCAGCCTGGCCTCATACTCAGAGATATGCCTACTTCTGCTTCCTGAGTGCTGTGATTAAAGGCTTGTACCACCAAGCCTCAATCCTTGTTTCACATTTTTATGTAATTTTAAAAAGTAACATTTCTGAAATTTCAGGTATGCTACAATATATTTTTATCATATTCATCCCCCTCTTCCTCTACTTTTTTTCTCAGATTTATCACCATCTATTTCATATTTCACATTTTCTCTCTTTAAATAGTTCACTGAGTCCATTTTATCTTACCCATATACACATGAGTCAGAGACTAACCTTCCAGGACCAAACCCTAAAGGAAACTAGTTCTTACTATTCTTTTTTTTTTAAAGTTTTTTTCTTTATTTGAAAGGTTTTCTTCTTTTAATTTTACATACCAACCACAGTTCCCCTTCCCTCCCCTCCTCCTACTAGCCTCCCGTTTCTCCTCACCCTACCCCTCATCCACTTCTCAGGGAGGGTAAGGACTACCACAGGGACTCAATATAGTCTGCATATCAGGGTGAGGCAGGACTAAACCCATCCACAATATGAAGACTGAGCAAGGTATCCCTCTATAGAGAATGGGCTCCAAAAAACCAGTTCATTCACTAGAGATAGATCCCGATCCCACTGCCAGTGTTCCCACAATCTTCTCAAGCCTCACACTATCGTCCACATTCAGAGTGTCTAGTTCAGTCCTGTGCATGGTTCCAACAGTCAGTCCAGAGCCAATGAGCTCCAAGTAGCCCGACTAGACATGGAGTTCAAGCCAGAATGCTTTGCCTTTTTAAAGCATTGTCACTTAACTTTACTATTTGTTTTTTCTTGCTTATTCATTTTATTTTATTCTTAGAAGGAGATGGCACAGTAGCAAATTCAGTGGAATTTTAGGAGAACAAATCCAGATGGATACCGGTTTCAATATTACCATTGTAAAGAAAGGTGTAGATCCAAACATTCATGCTAAAGATTTCCCCTCTTTCAATTAAATAAAAATGCTTTTGCTTAAGGTCCACTAATGAGTAAGTATATCTCCTGCTTTTC
>PVIH01023752.1:0-24153 GCA_004025045.1 Sigmodon hispidus | reverse complement strand
CATATAAAAATATGTTGTTTTACATGCTTCCACCTACTAATTAAAATTAGAGTTCAGGGTACTTACTGAAAAGAAAAAATCTTAATTTACTGTTGTCACCTAAACTATGGTAAGTTTTCAAAGGAGCTAGTTCTGAATATGGAAATTTTCAAGGTCATTGCATAAGGAAAATTAGTACTAGAGAATTCTTTATGAATAACAAATATTTATGGAAAAAGTAAGATTTTTAATATTATGACAAGTATCCCAAATAAAAACATAGTTCTATAAAATATTTTTAGTGAAAATGACCCAGTTATATTTCATCAATTTGAATGAGGATTCTATTACAATAAATATATCTGCTAAATGTATTATACCATTTGTTTGTAAATTTTACAAAGATATGTGCATTTCATTTATATTTTGATTTGATAGGATTGGTAATTGTAAAAAATTCCCAATACTTTTGCATTCTTGGTACCAGAAGTTGTTATGATTTTTTTTATTAAATATCAACAACAGGATTACTAATAACGGGTATGATTTTCTGGACAGTAAAAAATTATACTTTTTGAATTGGTGAGATATTGACAACAGTAATAAGTATAAATGAAGAATATGCTTTCTTCAGTTTAAGAAATGTTAATATTAAGTCTCGTATGGGGGTAAAAACCATTTTAATCCCAGATCTAGGCAAAAATTTTAGATGAAATTTCTTTTTTTGTTTGAGTACAGAATGGACTATATAGTACTTTAAAAGCCAGCAGGGACTCACAAGGTGAGACTCTCAAAAACATAGAAAAGGAGGAAAGAATTAAAAGAAAGGAAAGAAAAAGATGTGTAATGTTTCTCATTTAGAAAAATATAAAATTTTAAAACTATTTAGCAAGTCCAAACACTTTACTTTTAAATGAAATCACTAAAGTTGTATTAAAAATAAACGTCATGGAAATTATATCTTTAATTAAGATTTTTATAGAAATTTAGATCATTATGTATTTATAAGAATGATATTAAAATTGGAAAAGAATTATGTATTACAACATTCTGTTAATTTATGCTTAGCTTATTAACCTAGGAAAAAAGTACTGTGATTTTAAAATGTAATTATTTTGTCAGAGTAAAATATTTTAAATTTGTATATTATTTATATAGTCTTTATTTAAGTCATATAGTTATTGAGTTACCAGAGAAAATCTTGTTTTAAAAGAAGAGTTACTGCACACATATAATAAAATCTACTCAAAAAACATGTACATGATTTTAGAGTTCCTTTTTTATTTACAAGGATATATAGTCAAACAAAATAGCACTCCAAACATTTTATGACTATACCATTAAATACTTACATATCCTAAGTATTTTACTTATTTTTCTATTTTTAGGAAAAGACATCATGATTAAGTGAACTAAAACAAGAAAGTATTTAACTTGGTGCTTGCTTATAGTTTCAGAGTGTCAGAGTCAATAATTATAATATTGAGAAGCATGGCAGCAGGGGCCAGACATGGAGCTTAGTTGCTGAGAACTTGCATTTTATCTAGAAGATGAAGGCAAAAAGCATGAAAAAAGTTTTAGTGTGGGACTCTGAAACCTCAAAGCCCACCACAACTGGCACATTTCCATCAATAAAGCCACATATCTTAGTCCTTCCAGTCTACCAACTGGGAACCAAATATTCAAATAGATGAGCCCAGGCAGGGGAGCATTCTTATACAAAGTGTCACAACAATGTGTAAAAATTTAAAAAGCTTCATATAATGATAATAATAAGTATTTTAATAAAAAGTTACAATAAAAAGACATTGTACACCGAATGACTAATTTCCTAGTGAAACATTGTTAACACTAAACATTAGAACAAAATTCAGTAGTTTTATATTAATTTCTTATTTAGAGTATGCTTTCATTTTTAGAGATAACACAACAAAAGCATCTAACAGTAATATAGAGTATAATAGTTATGAATTTCTATTTAGGGTAATTAAGTAATAAAATGTGTATTAAAATCAATTGTCATAAGAAATTTCACTTTTATTTGTGGCATTTAAATATAAATATATTTAGCATTCTAAGTAAGTCTGTTTTGTAAATGTAAAGCAAAAATTAGACTTGATTTTGGCTGAAAATTTTTTATTTGCTTGATATTTGAAATGCTTATTAATTTAGTGATATTACAAATTTTATTCATTCAAGAGAAATATATGTAAAATATGTGTTATTGAGGCTCAGAATTTCATTTCTTCTCAAAATGTAATTTCTGCTTGAAATTTGTGTTGCTCTTTACACTAATCAATAACCTATAATGAATGTATATGTTGAAAATCTCATGTAGATGTGTGTAGTATGCATTTAAAAATATTTATATAAAATTGCTAATATTTTAGAAATATTTTGAGATTTTTTTAACTTTAGAATAGAAATGTTATATTCACTTCTTCAGCAGTGTTCAATAAGTATATGTATTTAGATCAATATGACACTAATATAAATGCTTAAAATAAATGAGATATAGGACAAAATAAATAAAACACACACTCCCCCAATAAAAAATGAGACATATGACTTGTCAACAAAAAATGACAATAAGTAAGTAAAGGGCTGAGAATATTTTCCTTGCATAATTTAGAATATTTTATATGAATAATTTAAGAGAGTATAAAGTAGGGAGATCAGAAAGACTATATAAGTGACAGGAATAAAGAAAGTAAGTTATTTATGTTTTATGTACAATGGTTATGTTTATGAAGACGTGTAATTGTGTATTTTAATTACATGCTCATCAATATTCTAAGGAGTTAGTAATTTCAGAAAATTGTTCATTTTTTCTATTTTACAAATGTCAAAAATAAAAATTGCTAGATGAATAATAAGGAATATGAAAGATAATGAGCTACTTGTGCTTGCTAAAAAAATCCACTTAAAGGATTTTGTTCCTACTAAAAATTTTGTTAGTTTTTCTTTTCTTATTATCTTTTTAAAAGGAGCATTGTCATATGTTATTTCTTAGATTTCCTGGTTGTGACAATTCACCCAGATGTCTTCAATTCTCTAAATGGATATGTGTCATGATTTCCTCAGTACACTTGTTTAAAGATTCTAGTCCACAGAAATCTGATCCCACCAAAAGAAGCATTTTTCAAGATGATAAGTTAGAAGGAATATAAGTTTCAGTAACTTCATCTGTGAGAATTTCCTTTCCTAAGGAAAATATTAAGTCACAAGGGTTATGGAAATTTTAAGCTCACTGAAAATGAAGTATGGCATGCATTACTTTTGCAAATGTAATATACAAATTCACTTTAATGTTAATCTACTAGAGAGAGATAGTTGACAATGTAAACTTTTGTACTTATTGAATTCAAGATTAATAATAGCTTGAAATTATTCAATAACTTTTTATTCTTTATTGTTTTTGCTATTTTGTAAACTGTGCCCAGATCATTGCACTTGACTGGCAAATGCCTTACTTCTTAGGAATATGGGATGCCAAGAAACTTTTATTTTGCTTGTGAAAATTACCGGTGTTCATGTAGCATGTGATTATCCTTAATAGGTTGCATTTATTCTATCATACCACAGGATGAGCACAAAGTTTGACTAATATGTTCTACACAATAAAGTTGAAAACTTTCATTATCAATTAAAAAGGAAGAAGTTCAAAGAATCAGAGACAGGCAATAAGGTAAATTCTCTTAGTTATTAAAATGTTAAAATAGGCCACAGGGAGTCTTGTTATGCTCCAGTAAGTAAATGAGCTGCATGATTGGGCGTTTTTGTAAATGGGGAGAACCTAAGTGTGGGTATGAATCTGAGAGGTTTGATAACTGAGTTTAATGGGTATGCATGATGTGAAATCACCAAATAATAAATAAATAAACTTTAGCAATAGGTGAAGTCATTAACCAGTAGTCATAGTAACCAGATTTAATAAATTAATTACAGATTCTTGGTTATACCACTGGAGGTGTTTGTCTCATTGAAAATCAGTCTATATCTTTTTGTATATATTACTTTCTTCTTTCCTCAGTTTTTTTTGTCTCTCATTTTTCTTTAATTCTATTGGGGAAAAATAGTGTAGATTTTTGGGCTCTTTTTACTATTAAAACTTTTTCTTAACATTAATAAAATCATTAGAAATATTTTTGTAGTATACTTGGAAATAATTAATGACATTTCTCTTTAAAAAATAATCTATCTTGCAAGTTTTCAGAATCTTATGAATAAAAATATAATTTTGTTAACTGAAGAAGTGAAAATGTAATTCAAATAGCAAAAATGTAATTTAAAATGTAGTTTTAACTTTCAAATATTCTCTAGAATTACTACTATTATTATACCCTTAAAAATTGCATGATCTTTTCCCATTTTGTATATAACACATATTTTTTATTTCTTTTCAATATTTTGCAAGAAATTTGTTATAATAGTTCTGTACCTATATTCAGAAATTAATCTAACATTCAGAATTACAAACATAAATGTGCGCAACCAAGTTATTTAGCCTCACTTTTAGTTACACAAATTTACAAGTAAGAGATCCAATTAACATGATTAAAATAAAAAGGCAAAGCATGAACATTTTGTTCTTCCAGATTTTTTGTGACAAGATTTAACCAGATATAATCTATTCTCTGAGAAACACTAACAATAATTTGGTTGCTATTTTGGATAAATGTTGTGCAAATTTGTCTTTAATTTCATAAGCAATTATTATTAAATGTCATGTATCTGGGTACTTGGGAATGGTTCATTGGGTAAAGGGCCTTCTATGAAAGTAAGAAGACATGAGTTCAGATCTCCAGGACCCAAGCATAAGCTCAGCACTACTGTGGGAGCAGAAACTGTTAGATGGCAGTGGCTCAATAGTCAGTCAGTTTAGCTAACACAAAATATATTTGAATTTGCAAGTTTACAGAGATATTTTTAGAGGTCAAAAGATCAAAACCTTAGAATCTACCGATAAGATGTATTCACAATCTCTTGTCTATTATATATCATTCTAAAATGAGTAAGTACACCTTAGGTATAATGGTATATCTTCTTGACTAGTTCAAAGAATACTAGATTTAAAAGGTCTAAACATTTTCAGTTGCAAAATTTCTTTATATAGTAATAAAATCATGCATCTATGTTAGTCAAATATCATAAATGTCATGGTAATTTATAATTGCCTCCAAAGTACTATCATTAAACTATTATTAATTCTCTCAGTCCAGATATGACATTCATCAGGAAAACAACTTTAGCCCATTACAGAAATGCCTTTATTAAAAATAGAGACTGGAGAGATGATTCTTATGACTTCCAGAGAACGGGAATCCTAGCATTCATGTCAGGCAGTACACAGCCATTTGTATTTTCAGTAAGAAATCCAATATCCTATCTTTACTGCTATAGACATTGCAACCATGAAAGGAATAGACATACATGCAGATAAAATATTCATATACCTATCTTTTATTAATTAAATATATTTATGTCATATCCTGATAATAGTTTCCACTCCATCTTTTTTCATTTTTTACAACCCTCTCCTATACCTTCCATACACTTCTAGTTCTTTTATTTTCAGAATGAGACACAGGCCTCTCATGGATATTACAAATCCTGGCATATCAGGTTCACATAGTACTTAGCACATCACCATATGTTAAGGCTGGGTAAGTCAATCAGGTTTAGCAGGTTACAACTACCTGCAACACCAGCTCTAGGAAATCTAATGTCTTCTTTTGCCCTCTCAGTGCACTCACAATTATGTGCCACACATAAAGACATGACTGAACATGAAATATGAAAACTTTAAAATACAACAAACAAAAACTATAATTACTACTGTGTATACTTTCACATAATGTTCAAATTGATGAGTGGATTAAATAAAAAATTCTTTGGTAAAATTCCATTTTTGTGCAAACAATAAAATTGTCCTTTCAATTCCTATTTTGCAAGTGTATCAATATGATTTTTTTTATTTTTATTTCCTGAGCTTAATTTAAAGAAGCAAAACAAAGCAACAATTTTCTTTGTAGTTACTTAGAAATTCAAATATTTGCATGCTAATAAATATACTTGAAAACAATGTCTGGAAGAACCAAGTATTAACAGAAACCAGGGTTCTAGTTTATGATACTTGATTATCTAGTACCTGGTTGTACTACATTGTAAGACTACCTACTTCTATGTAGTGTTTTCGTCTTTGATTGTAGATTAATACAGAAAACAGTAATAGTTTTGTTTAAGTCACTCTCTTAGGACATGAAAAAAAGGCCTGTTACATACTATTATCTAATAACAATCCTATGCAGTAATTAAGAAAACATATACATTTGTTTGTGTTTAGCTACATGTACCACATCCAAGATGGAAAGTTATACAGATGATTAACACATACTATAGTGTAGGTCACATTAACAGTATGCTATTTCAACATTTATTATGTTTGTTTACAGTAAAACTAAAATTGCTCTGTAATATATGATGTTAAAACTTTAATTAAAATTAAGTTTAGTAACAATTTCATCCTTAAATAGCCTTCATGAAAATCTGTTATAAATAATCACTTACTTAGTTTAGATATTTTAAAAATCTTTTTCCTGACTTGACCATTAAAAATTATTTAATTTATTCATGTGTACCTTTAGCTCATAATTTTATGACTACTCACAGAAGTCAAAAGATGGAATCAGATCTCATAGTCTAGAATTGTAGGTGGCTGTGAGACACTCAATGTACTTGTGGGAAAATGTGTTCTGGTCCAAATTCTTACTGTTGATCCAACCCTCAAGCCTTCTTGGCACTACTTTATATATTCTTGATATTAACTTCTTCAGCCACTTGGGGTTGAAAAGATTAGAATTATCCCTATTCTCTGTCTTTGTCCAAAATTGGACTTCAAACTTTTCTCCATTATAAATTTTTTTCTTCTAATCACTATTTAACTACTTAAATAAATTAAACATATTTTTTTCCATGAACAATTCCTTAATTTAATTTACTAAACTTTTCCAGTTATGTGGGGTTTTTTTTTCATTCTAATTTCCTCTTCTCTGTATATTCGTAATAGAAATGTAGTTAGGGTTATTACATACCATCTTTTAGTAAAAATAATTAGTCCTGTAATAGGTTGAAATGAAGCATTCACAGGACTCTTGATTAACAGAACAAGGAAATATAAGTGATATCTTAAGGATTTCAAATTACAGAAATTTAATTAGAAAGAGTATATTTAAATATTAGTATTTATAAGAATTTGTACATATTTTTATATATTTTAAACAAATATTGTATTATCTTTACTCAACAAAAATGTGATATAATGCTTTGCATGCAAAAAGGTGCTTAAAATGTGTAGATCATCAAATGGATATATGAGTCTAAAAAGAAGAATATGAATAATGCTAACAAAACATATTTCCTTAAATGCAATCATCTATACTTTAAATAAATACAGAATGTGTAGTATTTTTCAACTTTGCTGTCTAATATTTTAGATGCAAAGTATATATGTCTTTGGAAATTAATTGAAATAAAATTAAATTTAAAAATTACCTTCTAATGGAAATCAAAACAACTTTGAGATACTACAATATACCTGTCAGAATAGCTAAGATCAAAAACATAGATGGCAGCCTATGCTTGAGAGGATGCAGAGCAAGGGGGACACTCCTCCATAGTTGGTGGAAGTGTAAACTGGTATAGTCACTCTGGAATGCAGTATGGTAGTTTCTCAGAAAACTGGGAATAAATTTCCCCAAGAACCCAGCAATACCAATATTGGCATATACCAAAGGACACACATCCCCACTTCGAAGGCATTAGCTAAACTTTGTTCATAGTAGCATTATTCATAATAGCAAGAAACTAGAAACAATCTAGATGCCACTTAGCTGAGGAATGGATTAGCAAACTGTGTTACATCTACACAATAGAGTACTACTAAGCAGTAAAAAAAAATGACATCCTAAAACTTGCAGGCAAATGAATGGATTTGGAGAATATCCTCCTAAGCAAAGTATCACAAGCCCAGAAAGATAAACATGGAAGGTACTTACTCATTAGTGGACTTTAGACAAAAAGCAAACAATATCCAACCTGCAAACCACAAGCCCTGAACAGCTTGGGATCATAAGGAACTTAAGAGAGACATCAAGGGATTCCCCTAGAAAGAGAAAATAGAGAAGATTTCCTTAGCTAATTGGGAACATAAGGGTTTGCACCCAAGAAGGGTGGAATCAAATTATAAGAGGAGATGACTGAGTGAGAGAAACAAGAAGGGAGAAAACAAGAGATGGAGATCTTAATAGAGAAAGCAAATGTGGAGTTTGAAAAAGACTGGGTGCTAGGGAAACTTCTAAGAACTCACAGGATGTCTATCCTTGGCTGGGTCTCCATCCAATAATGAAGGTATTGCCTAGCAAGAACTTCCTCTATAATAAAATAAAAAGCCACCCTGAATGCCACCATAGAACTTACATCCAATAACGAATAGAGATATAGGCAGAGATACATAGCTGAGCACTGGGCTGAGTTCTGGTCCAGCTGAGAGTGTGGGAGGAGAGTCTATATGAGCAAGGAGATAGGGATTATGAGGAAAATTCTCACAGCGAGGGCTGCCTAGAACTCTTAGGGAGCTCACTGAATCAAGAACAGCCACCTGGAAACCATCAGGAAAAGGAACTAGGCCCTCAAAGAATAGGCAACTGTCCACTGACATAGGCAGTATGTGGAGCCTCAAGGAGAGGGTTCAGACTGCGTTTCTGTGTGTGGATTGGTACTTCAGAGCCCATTCCTCCTACAGGAACACCTAATCCAGTCATGATATTAGAATGAGGAAATTGGACTTGCCTGGAGTGGATGCTGAACTGATCCACCTTAGGATTCTTTGCCCTTTTGGGGGATGGGATGGGGGTGGGGAGGAGGGAGGCTGAATGCTGACCAGGAGGGATTGAGAGGGGAAAGGGAGGGGAAGAAAGGGGATACATGGATTAAAAAAGTATTTATTTTGTCAAGTAAAAAAAAATAATTAAAACATTACCAAATTCTTAGTGAATAACCTAATAGTCACAAATGATTATTATATTCAACTATGTAAATAAAGAAAGCTTCTATAATTAAAAAAAGTTGTATTGAATACAAATACTCTAGAAATGTTGATTTATACATATTGAAATGTTGATTACGTATAGAAATGTTGAAACTGTATTTCAAATACTTGTTTATCTGTCTATCATCTATCTACTCACCTACCTACCAATATACTTACCTACTTACCCAAGTATCTATCTAGGGAATAGGAATATTCAAACATACTGTGTGTATCAGTACATAAAGTGAATTATTTGGTTGTTTTCTTCTACCACATGGATCCTCTGAATGGAAATCATTTTATCATACCTAATGCCATGTGTCTCTATTATCACAACTACATTTCTAATTCAACAAATCCATTTTTAAGAGAAACAAAAGCATAAAACACTAATAATAAGTCTAATTTTCTAAATAATTATAATTTATAAGAATTTATAATGCAAGTAATTATCCTGCCAATGAAAAAGGGTTATATTAGTATCATTCTACAAAAGACACTGAAGATTTTTTTTTTAAAAAAAAATCAAAGTGGGTGCACAGTAGCATTAAAAATAATCTTTATACCCACTAATTCTGTTTCTAGAATCTAAAATTGGGAAGAAATATGTATCTTATTTTTAAAATTGTTACATATAGAAAATATATCCTACAATAAAACAACAACATCCATCATGGATTATTTTCTTCTAGAATTTAGATTTGTGCTTTCATAAAGGTCAGTCAAAATTTTGGGGATACCATAGGAAAATCCTTTATGGGTGAGGAAATATTCACAAATCATATGCAAAAAAAATGACTTGCCTCAACTTTTTTCCACTTTATAGTGTTTTGAAGAAGCTGAGAAGCTTGTTTGTTGTTTTCTTATCCTTAAATAAAAATGCCCTTCTCAGACTCTGCGAATTTGCATCATCAGATATAGTAATTAAGAGAATTTTTGTGAGTGCATAACCCTGAAATTGATATATATATATTTGATAATTATTAATGACATAATATGTGATAAATATTTAAGGTAGTTCTAACCATTTTCTTCAGAGTTAGAAAAATATTGTTAGTCAATAGGGTCAGCATCACATGAGGTCCATTTACCCAGTGCCTTTAATGTATAATTATTTTGTAAACCTACTGCTATAGCAGATTGATTTTTAATTATTTTTAAAAATAATTAGTTAATATTTATTAGGAAGAAAGGCATTTATTAGACAATTAATGACTTTAGGAGATAAATGGCGCTAAGATGTGTAGAGGGAGAAGTTGAGAGCTCTTATTTTTGGGGACAACGAAACAAAGCTCTTTATAAACTGTTCAAATATCCAGAAAATTTTCTCTGGTTGAAATTAATGGAAGCTTGTTTCAATAGTTCAGAACTGTGCAAGATTTAGTGCTAACAGCCCATTGTTTACATGTTAATATAGAATCAACGCATCTCTGAAATTGAGGGTACTTTAGAAACCTCAAAAATGACCTACATTTGTAGTAAAGTGCTGTAAGCAATTTCTGGCTTATCCAGCTCAAGATCAAGACCCACAGATCTGCAGTCCCACAGAAACACACAAATGTCTACCAAACAAGAATTACAGTTATAATATCTAATCTATTTTATTAGCAAAATTAATAAAAATATTCTGTTATTTACCTTAACCTTGGGAGTCTAAAGTTCACATCTAATTTATCTTTTATTATAACTAAAGAATACTATAATTATAATGATCTAATCTTCAACTATATTAAAGATCACATAAGGATATAATATTACCTGAGAAACAGGAAGTAAAAGCAACTTCTAAAATGTAGCAGTAACAGAGATGACATTTGGCTGCCTGGACAAATTAAAGTTCCTTTGTAAAGTTAGGGCATCCAGCTCCTGAGAAAGGCCTAGAGTCTCTAGAAGACTTTATTTGAAGCAAGAAATTTGAAGTACTATTCCATCTATTTAGGCATAATTTGTCAGTTCTTTCTCCTTGTGTCCTGTAGAATGCCTGTCAGGTTTTTGTTTGTTTGTTTGTTTTTGTTTTTGTTTTTTTTGTTTTTGTTTTTCTGTGAAGCAGGAAGCTTAATAACCATATTATTGTCTTCTCCCAAAGTTCAGAGGTTACTTTCTTTTTTTCTTTTTCTTTTTTTTTTTTTTTTAAAGATTTATTTATTTATTATGCATACAGTTTTACAGAAGAGGGCACCAGACCTCATCATAGATGGTTGTGAGCCACCATGTGGTTTTGCTGGGAATTGAACTCAGGTCCTCTGGAAGAACAGTCAGTGCTCTTAACCTCTGAGCCATCTCTCCAGCCCCCCAGAGGTTACTTTCATATGAAAGTTTATACAGCATACTGTCAGGCAGCTTAGGCAAGAAAAATTTCCTGTGCAATAACTAACATTTTCCACAAAGAAGGTAAACTCTACATGGAGTTTCTTCAATGCTCATCATCCTCTTGAATTAGATTTATGCTTTCAGGAGCAGACCTGTCTTGCTGTCCAAAAAGCCTAAGTTCTTTTATTTTTTTTAGGAATTCTGAAATAATAAGTTGGTTTTTTTATTCAAAAGTTTTTTTTTTAAATTTTACATAGCAACTACAGTTCCCTTTCCCTCCCTCAGCTCCTCCCCACCCTACCCCTCATCCACTTCTCACAGAGGGTAAAAACTCCCACAGGGAGTCAATATAGTCTGCATATCAAGTTGAGGCTGGAATAAACCCATCCACCATATAAGGTGAGCAAGGTATTCCTCTATAGGGAATGGGCTCCAAAAAACCACTTCATGCACTTGAGACAAATCCTGGTTCCCCTGCCAGAGGCCCCACAATATGCCCAAGCCACACACTGTCTTCCACATTCAGAGTGCCTAGTGCAGTCCCATGTAGGATTCCAACTGTCAAGTCCAGAGCACATGAGTTCCCCGTAGCTCAACTGTCCTTGTGGTTTTCCCCATCATGATCTCGACCCCTTTGATTATATAATCTCTCCTCACTCTGTCTGACTGGACTGGGAGTTGGGACCACAATTCTATGCCTTTTTAACTTTTCTGTAATTTAACTTTCCTTTTTCTCATTCATTCTTTGCATTTAATTCTTAGAAGTGGATGGCACAGAAGCAAATTCAGGGAATTTTAGAAGGCCAAATGCAAATGGATACTGGTTCCAAAAAGGATCATTGTAAGGAAAGCTGAAGATGCAAGTCATTCATGCTAAAGATTTTCCCTCTTTTAATGACATAAGAATGCTTTTGCTTAAGGTCCCCTAATGAGTGAGTACATCTCCTGCTTTTCCTTCTGGGTTTGGGATATCTGGCTCAGGAGGACATTCTCCAAATCCTTCCATTTGCCTACAAATTTTAGAATATTATTTTTTCTTACTGCTGAGTGAAGTTGTACAACAGTTTGTTAATCCATTACTCAGCTGAGGGGCATCTAGGTTGTTTCCAGGTTCTTTAAAATATTTTAAAGCGTTTGAAGATTGCCTATTTAATTGAAATATATCTTTGTATACCTAAAAAAATCCGAACTAACATGACTATAAGTTTGGTTATCATAGGTGACTATTAATCTACATTTCTTAATTATACATTACAGTTTTATTTTATTTCTTAATTTTGTTAAAGGAATAAACTGTTTATTTTGGCTCATAATTTGAGTGTATACTCTATCATCTTGGGACTAGCAAGAGGTAAATGGTCACATTGTATCCACAATCACGAAGGAACTTTCTCCTTTATAATGCCAGATCATAAGATTGTGCCACCCACATACAAGGTGAATTTTTCCTCTTTAAAGAAGCCTCTCTTGAATTTTAATTTTACAATTTTAAATGAGTAGCATAAACACCGTACCTTAAAAAAGTGTAGCATGGATTCGGATTGTAAGAAAAGATACTCAGAGCCAAATTACAGGGGAAGGCTGAAATATCAGAGAAGAAACACCACAGAAATTCTCACTCAGCTATCTTCCAGTTTCCTCAGCCTTGCTCCTGGTTGCTTTTCCTTTGCTGAATTCCTACAGGAGACATTAAATACTCTTCTGGTCAGCTGTATCCCACTCAGGTTAGGATTAAACATGTGAGCTACTCTATTTCATAGCTAGCCTTAAACTCACAGAAACAGAGGAAGTTCTGACCCTAGAATTATGGGATTAAGGGTATAAATCACCACTCCTGGCTTTCCTTGGGCTGGGATTAAAAGTGTGTGCTATTGAATCACAGTTGTTTGTCTTTGTACTCAAGGATCAAGAAGTTCCTTAGCTGTATGCCTAGGATTTGAATATGTGCTGTCTCTTAATATTTCAAGCTTTATTACTTATTTAACAAATCGACACTAATGAGAATAGAATTATACATACAGTACAACAAAATTGGCCTTAAATTTGTGTCAATAAACCAAAATCCATACCAATATAAAATATTTTAAGATTAACAGCATTTTTGGAATATAGTAGATTCAATAATCTTTAAATCATTTCTATATCATATCCCCTTTTTTCCTTAGAAAAAATAGACTATGACAATTAACCACTCATGATAAAAACAAACATTTATAAACAATATTTTGTGAATTTGGTCATAGTTTATCATAAACTACGTTCTCTGATTCAGGGATGCTGGCAATCTTATCAAAATTCTGAGGCTGGATCATCTTAGTCAGCACCCTTGAAGCTGATGTGACCATCTCTTTCCATCAGAATTATCTTAGAGGATCTTTTGTGATCAAACCATATTAGACTGGAAGCAATTCACAGGTTCTCATTTTCTTTGGAAATAAAAGCATAGCCTTTTATTCCAAAGCAGCATATTCTTAGACTTAAATTTCAATGCAAGATGCTTTTAAAATACAACATATTTTTTTTTTGCTTAATTTAGCAGCCTTTACAATCAAATGTCTTTCTGCAGTTAGCTCATTAACAGCTAAAAATTAAAAGTAAACACAATAATATACATAATCCAGGCTCCCTGTATTTTCCATCTTTACGTGTGTTTTAATATTTTTAGTACTCTCTCTTGTTTTTAAGAATTTTCTCTACCATTTTGCTTTTCTTTCCCAGCCTACATATTCTTTTTCACACACAATATAACTCAATTAGAAATTTCCTCCACCTGAATCTGTTTTATTTTGTATCCTTAATCATATTCTAACCAGAATTGTTTTTAAAATGCTAAGCTGTAAAGCACTGTTTTGACTGCTGGCTCTGTCCTTCTCGACTTTTCAACATGGCAGAGGTACTAAAGTCATGATTACCTCCCCAATTCTGAGAAGCAGTATTAAATATCTTGGAGCTGTGTTTTTAAGTTCACAGTTGTGTTCCCAAACTCGAAAGCAGAAGCTGAGAGAAGCCCTTCTGAATCACAGCCCTTGAGAGTAAATTGGCCATGCTGATCACCTTATAATGACCAGTACTGACTGCATTTCTCATGTTGCTGTCAGGAGATGTGGCTCTAAGATTTCAGGCTAGGAAGCCCAGTGGGGCTTCCTTTTTGTGCATTTAGAATTTTTTAGAAGCTTTCTCAGGTCTGTCTGGATCAATGCCCCACATTGGAACACTATTTGTTGCAGCCTGAAGTTTCTGGCCCAGCTCAGACCCACAGTCCAAATGAATCTCTCCTGCCCAGGACCTGGCCTACCCCGATGATCAGACTGGCTGCCCTACTTGGTCCCAAATAATCACACAAGGGTTTATATTAATTATATGCTATTTGACCTATGCTTCAGGCTTATTGCTATCTAGCACTCTCATTTTAACTCTTCCTATTTCCATTAATCTGTCTTGCCATGTAGCTCATGGCTTAACTGTATCCCATTACATATTGCTCCTTGGACTCCGTTTTTCCTGAATCACCCTCTTTCACCATAACTGTGTTTGTATTTCCTGCCTGCTATTAAACTGCTCTACCATAGGCCGATTTTTCTTTCAAATTATTCAGTGGTATTCACAGCATACACAAAGACATACCAAATCAATGAAATTTTATTTTTATTAAAGTTTATTTTTTCAGTGTATATCTTCTTAAAGACTCAATTATATTGTGCTGGAAGCAAATTTTTTCTCCTCCTCTATTCTGGTCTCCACCATACATCTCTTTCTTAAGGATTATGTGGATTGTACCAAAGTAGATTTTAATTGAGATATTGCAGGTGAGTTTTTTATGTGTTCCAAGTATAAGTCTCCTTTTTTTTTCGGGCATTTTCAGGAATATTAATTCAATCACAACTCCCCTTTAACAGGTTGCTCTTTTCTTTCCCTTAAAAGATTTGATTAAATTTTGGATTGTTGAAAGTGAAGGTGGCTAAAAGAATACTTATGCACCTACTTATAATGTATGAAGAGTGTAATACAACAACAAAAAAATCCTACATGCTACCATGAATTTGTCTGTGGACTTACACAAGCAAATATATTATAATTTCTAAGGAATTACTTATGGGAAAAGACAATATCATCCCCTTCTTGAAGGTAGATGATGATGAGAAGATCCTTCTGGGTCATGCAGGGATATATTTAGGTCTATCTAGTAAGTGTACTGAAAATTTCAAGGAATGACTGCTCTTCAACAAATACTTTGAAGGTTATGGGATAATCTTTATTAGAAGAATTGTTCTTTCTTTTTTTATTGATGCCTAGCATAATGAATGAATTCAGCAAATATATACAAAAAAATAGCCGAATATATATATATATATATATATATATATCAGCACGTTATTGTGTTGATTGATAATTTGAGAAACTGTATAATAATAGTATTAGTAATTATAGGTTTACAATATTTTACCCAGGCTGACTTGAAATTTGCAATTATTTCATCTCAGCTTCATGGGTACTGAAAATCACAGGCATAAGACATTATGACTAAGTGAGATTCTCTTTGATTAAACTACACTTGAAAATAATGTTCAGTACTATACAATGTTATGATTCATTCAAAAATCCATTTTTATTAGACTTTGTTACAAATGATTCCTTCAGCGTACAATTTTAAATGTTTCACTGTACTTCTAAAGTAGTAGTACCACACATTTTAGAAAAATATATTATACTTCCTTTTCACAAA
Source organism: Sigmodon hispidus (assembly GCA_004025045.1). Classification (NCBI taxonomy): domain Eukaryota; kingdom Metazoa; phylum Chordata; class Mammalia; order Rodentia; family Cricetidae; genus Sigmodon; species Sigmodon hispidus. The sequence goes on along the minus strand of PVIH01023752.1, from coordinate 8,050 downwards.
TTTCTATTTTTAGTTTTTTTCAGCATGTTACAAGGGAGTGAATTATATGTCTATTCCTTTCTTATACTGTTTAAATTCTATGCAAATTCTCTTAGTCCTTCCAATTCTTTACAAGTTTCTTTAAACAGCCTCTTCCATATCTTACATTCTTTAGTTTCTAGCAACATTGTCCTATACAAATGATTCATGGCCTTTCAAAAATAGTTGGAATGTCCATTATAACATCATGAGTACAGTAAAAACAGTTCAAATTTACAACTTGAAAGCTTGAAGCTTAATTATTTTTAAGTTATATTAATTTATATTTAATATAATTTATATAACGTTATATGCACATTTATATAATAAAAGAGAAATATGGATAACAAGTAGATTGCAAAACTTTAGGTGTCAAGTTGCCTATTTTCTTACTAAGGATGTATTATTAGTATATTAGATCTAAATACAAAAGTTAAACTTTCTTAAGAAAACTAGTTTAGTTAATTCACTTCAAAAATATTGCCTACATTTCAAAAGTTAAAGGAAAAATCATAAGTAAGAAAATGTACTATTTGAATGGAAATAATATGAAGTAACTATTAATAAGTTTTTAAATTAAAGTTACTAAAATTCTCTTGATTGCTACATGATTTCTGAGTACTTTCATCATAGTTGTTCTATTTTAAAGGCATGTCTCTTATGCAAATATACTTCATATTTTTTTACTGTTACTATTATTCTATTCTTTCTTATTTATTGTTAACCTGAAAAGACCTATTAATGGAAGTGAGTTTTGAATTGCATTTAAAGAACTGATGACTGTGGATCATCAGTAATGATGTTGAAAATTCATGCCTAGACAGTATTGGCAAGGATATAAAGGACAGATCTTAGATTATAAATTCAAGAAGATACTTTTTTGAAAGAAGCATATTAATAACATTGAATACTACAATGAACTGTGTGGTTTTATAATTTTCAACAGACAAGATACGTGGTTACATAACATCATTCTCTGTTATTTTATTGTATATTTTGTATGTAATATTTTGCAAATAATTAATGTTTATTTTCCAATGTCAAAGGCAAAACTATTTGTGGAATGTACTGATTGGATAGATAATCTGTTTGGAATTGTTTTGCATTAAAAACCCCTTTTCTTATTATTAAGAAATGAGGTTGAGAAAATGTCCTTATGTCAAATCTGACTCATTTTAACAGTTCCTCTTAAAAATTAGCAGCTGTAATTAGTGGAAACTTTAAAGGTGTAAGGTTGTAGCTGTTAACAGTTACAGGTTTTAATCATCTATTTTAAATTAAAAGTGAAAAACTTTTTAAAATGTGGAATTCTTTTTATTCCCAGTATGCATAATGATTATATAGCTCACAAATTATTTTCAAATATTATTTCAGTAAGCACTTTATTTTCATATTTTTAATATAGTGCTAGATTTCTTAGTTTTAAAACATACTAATGTTATCCATTTCAAATAATGCTTACTCCTATCAACTCTTGAAAAAAAATGAATATTAACTACAATCCTCCAGTGAGCTTATTTATCTTTATTGCTTCAATGAAATAACAAATCAGTACATATAAGAAGTCCAACAAACCAAATTATTATTTAAATATAAATGCCTATGGAGTATCTTCCTATTTTAAATAAAATTTCAGTACTTGGTATAGCAAGAATGATCAGAAGGTAGTGTTGGGCCAGCCATACTCTTTTGTATCAATCCACTTTGGTTAGCAAAAGAACTCAATCAGATTATTCTGATGTCAGAATCAATTATTTCATCTCTTGCAGTGAACTTTACCTCATAAAGATACCACTACCTCTCAGAGGCACCATAGTGAGGACCAAGCTTTCTCCATAGGAGTCCTTGAGGCACCATATTCTGTCTGTATCCCAGCCATTTTAGGACATCTTTGTCATTGCCTTGAAACTAATTTGGTGACAGGAGAGGTCCCCATTTTTTTAACCTATTATCTACATCTTCCATATTTTTGGGAGAGATACTCTAGAGTTAGAGTGTCAAGCTTCTAATCCTGTTTCTTCTAAAAACGATGAGCTTGGCCAAGTTACCTATTATCTTTCAACTTACTAAGATCTTTGCAACAATAGATGAATATTGAATATTTTCCATCATTATATAAAAAAATTCCTATTTATTGTTGAAACTGACTCAACAAACAAAGAATATTCATAAATGCCTTTCTGAAATGACTTCCTTTTTATGGTGGAATTAGCTTCCAACCTTTTTATATAGTCAATAACACCTGTATAAAAAAATCGATTTTTATATTTTCTCATTAATGTAACACTTAACACAAAAGTAGAATTTTATATTTTCTTTCCTTTTTTAACATTTGAATGCATTTGCTAGTTCTGAAGTTAAATGACTAAAATTGTCCCTTAGGAAAAAGCATTTTGATAAATTGTTCTGTTAACATTTTTATTTATGATAAAGTAATTGTTAACTATAAATTTAAGTGAGAAAATATTATACTATTATAGTATATATTATATAGTTGAAAATAATTATCCATGTACAAATGTGACTATAAATTTACTACAATATATGTAGTGTAAAAAACTATCAGATAAAATTTCAATTTAAAGTTGTTTGAATATCAAATATTTTTCCAAATTCTGCTATATTATTCAAATTTTCAAATATAAAAAAAATGTGATTTGATGATATAGAAAGGAATCTTTTATTTTCTTCTTGAATTTTTTTTCAGAGAAGACGTAGAAGCAAGAGTACACATGTGTAGTGAAAAAAGAAATATTATATTTCCAATTCAAGTTGTGGTATCTGTTATTAATTGCAAAATTCATCTTGTGTAAGTTCTTTATATTTACTTAGCCATTTCCTCTATAAAATATTATATCTTGGTAAAATAAACCCATATACAGTAAGACAAGGGGAATAAATTATTAATATCAGTTAATACTGTGTATATAGCATTGTGAAGATATTAGAGGAGGATTATATCTGTGCAAAGGTTGAAATATGAGGAAACTAATAAGTAGAAGCAACTAATGTACTTCAGCTTTATGTATATTCAGAAGAGAAGTAGGTCATGTGTTCTCTGGGGTATAGAAAATGATTAAAAGTAAAATTACAGTACTTTATAATAGAAGTTAGTAACTTAGTTTGCATAGATATATTTAATAGTTGCTTATTTATAGTTTGCATGCATGTATTAATCTGCACAAGACAAGATAGTGATAAATTTATACAATGATGTATTAGGATACCTGAGGTGTTATCTTCCAGTTTCCCATATGAAATGTTGGAAGAATAGTGATTTATTTGAGATAGGTTTTTATCTATTAAATAAATTTCTTGCCAATTTCATGTATGTGTTTAACGTAGTCTGCTTACTTTCACTCTCCCTCTTTTTTATCTCCCTCACACTTTGTCACCATCTCTTCAACCTACAGATCTTTTCCTTTCCTATTTTGTTTTCATTTTTCTTTGAGAACTACTTATTTTAACCAGGGTCTTCTGTGTGACCATGTTTTGGAACTAACCTCTGGAGATTGGTGGGCTCAGCTTTGTTTGTAAATCTGAAGACTTTTCCTCACCCAGAATTTATTAGTAGCTATTATTTCAGCAGGGAGGAGTAAGGCTCCATGAACCCCCTCCATTTGATCCATGAGTGGCTGTTGACTGGCAAAGTTTTATGTAGACTGTGTCCAGCTGGAAGATTGCATTTTGTAGTCCCTTTCAGGGACTTCTGAAACTTACATTATTTCTGTTTCTTCATGAATAGAAAGTTTTCCAGAGCTTTAGAAAGGGTGGTATAAATATCTTGTTTGGTACAAAGTACTCAATGTTACTTTCTGTAAGCATGTTGAGCAGCCATATTTCTCTGAATTTATTGTCATTGAACATAAAAGAATTAATGATGTCTATCCTGCATTGTATCCTTGATGCTACAATTATAAGGATTATGATGGTGGTTAATGAGAAGCAAATGGTGAGTATTTCACACTTTCCTAGATTATATAAAATATACTAAAAACTTTAAAATGATTGTTTGTATTGATGTATCATAATTCTTTTCTTTTACTAATATTATTAGGTTTGAGTATCTCATAGCACAATATAGCATATATCATAGATACAATATTATTTTATGAAATCTATTCTAAGGTGTTATTTACTCACATTTATTCACTTGTATTTTTCCCTTTAGAATAAGATACATTGTATATTTTTATTGTTTTTTTATTTTATAGTAATATAATATATTCTGATTATGTTTTCTCATCTACTTACCCTTCCCTGTTCCTCTTTACTTCCTATCCTTTCTAGAGCTATAGACAGTTTGATTTTACACTGAAAATTAAAAATAGTGTTGTAGAAAAGTAAAATTCATCAATATAATAAAATGTCTGTAATTTTCCCAGCCAAGAGTGGTTAAACATTTAGATTCCCAGTACATGCAAGATTGAGACAGGAGGGTCACTGCAAGTTCAAAGTCAAATTTGGATATATTTTATGCCCTAGATCAGCCAGGGTTACATATATAGCCTTGTATCAAAATTCCTACTTAATATTTAACTTTCCAAGATCTCACATTGCAAAAATAACTGCTTTATGTTAGGAAAATACTATTTACTAGACATTTCTTTATGCTTTGAAAGCTTCAAGGTTTGATACAAGAGAGAAAAGGCAAACAGTAAACCAAAAGTAATATTGTAAGAAGATAAGCCTGTGGTAGTAACATAAATGAACTGACAGAGAAAGAAAGCTGCTCAATATGTTTAAAGGTGATGATAAATGGTAATTCACAACACCTTATCTTTTTACTAGTGTATATTAAAGACAGTTTGCTTCATTATGGCATTTTCACAGATGTATACAATTTTTGCAACTTTTACAAAAATGCTAAAGAATACTTTAGTAAATAAATGAGCAGGATGAATGTTTTTTTTTTTTTTTGTAAATAGGGAGATTATAAGAGTGGGTATGAAACTGAGAGGACTGATAACTGATTTTGATGGGTGCATGATGCAAAATCACCAAATAATAAATAAAAATATCATGCAAAAAAGAATTCAGTAGGAAGTATCAATTTAATAACTGTCTTTTATTCATTTAAAAAGTACATTAAATAAAATGGAAGATTTTATTCTCCTTTATTTATTTTACAAGTAGTCAATGTAACCAAAATATTTCTACCTGTTTCAAGATTTATATAAATAGTACTCATTTCTAAGTAAATCAACAATTTTACTGTACCACTGCATTTTAGACTACATTTTGTTAGTCACCTAGGAATAAAATATCCTTCTTATCCTTTTATTGTCCTGGGTGCATGCATAAAATGTAGTAACATCTTGATCTAACTAAGAAAAGGTCAACAGAACTTTCTGCAAAGGTATAAAGGATGTTATCTATATTTCTCAATATCATAGGCCTTACCAGATTTAGCTGTTGAGTACTGAAACGTGTCTTAATGAAATTAAACTTCTACATTTAAAAATGTAAATTTAGTTTTTACACTTACATATATCAAGGGCTTCTATATGGATTGCATCTTAGTAATTATAATTTAAATATTACTGTAATACTGAAAAGACTTTTGGGGACAAAATAAAACTTGACATATGAGATTTTGTTCTGTTATGTGTGAGAACAATTGCTAATGGAAATTTTATTATGCATAGTTAAGGCTTCAGTTTTTGTCTGTGAGTTTACGGGTAGAGATAATACAGCACATGTTCATAATTTTGTAGACTGAAGAGAGTTACAGCAAATGTGAAACAGTTGTAGTTCTGGTAACTTATTCTGTCATTTTCTCAAAAGAATTGAATAGCTATAAAAGTGAAAAAATATATTAAAATCTTTCAGTACTTTCTTATTGCTTAGGAATATAAAAATATATAAAGGTCATATGAGTATGTCATATGATACAACTGCTTTTTTTCCATATTTGAGGCTTTATTTTAAATGCATATGCTTATAACATACATTTTAATTCTAAAAAAATAGACTTTGATAAATAAAGTTAATGTTATGTTTTTTAAAAAATTTTATTCATTTTAATTGCTCAACAATTCCAGGGATAGAAAAACTTGTTTTTTATTTAATAAACATGGAAATTTTACTTCTTACTTAGTCCATCCTTCTGAAAAAGAAAAAAAATACCTTTCCCATGTAAAATCATGTTTAAAAAATTAAATTTTAATCTGTCCATCTTTTTGGGGTGTATAAGCCACATTTTTTATTTAAAAGAACTAAACTTAAAATTCTTTATATCATCATTATTTTTTATAAAATAAAGTCCTATTTTTTATGTATCCCTTGCTCTCTTGTAATTCTAATATAGTTTCAGAGCAATAAAGTAACTGATTATAAATTTGAGGAATACTGGTAAATCTACAAGGTATTTTTTTAAAGTTTTAACCTTGAAAAAGAAATAGCTTAAGAGTAGATTTAGTCAAATATATATATATATTTTTATTATTAGCTTTGTATATGCTATGTCCTCTGTGTACATGCTTTGGGTGTTTAGATTGGGGCTATTGTGGAACTCCTAAGATTGGACAAATGATATCTCTGGCTCTTATGCCTCATTTTGAGCCCCTTTTACTCCTACTGGTTTGCCTAATTCAGCTTTAACATGAGGGTGTGTATTTAGTCTTATTGGATTTTGTTATGTTGTTTTATGTTGATATTCCTGGGGGGGTCAGTTCTTTTATGAAGAGAAACAGGAGGGTAGATTTGGTAGAGAGGACTGTTGGGGAGAGAAATGAGGGAAATAGATGGAGAGGGAGGATGTATTAAGCATGTACAAATGAGAAGAAAATGGATCTAAAAAATATTGGAATTGTATTTTATAAGTCTACATTAACCCAACATGTGAACTTATTGCACAAATAGGGAAAAGTTAAGAAGTAGATTTTTACTCATAATTGCTACTCTCATTTTAAAGGCAAAATTCTGATTAGTTTATTCATAATTTAAATGTATTATTATTGAAGATATAAAAGGTTATATTAATGCTTGCATTAATTTATTATTCAATTGTTTTACATTTATTTACTAATTAAAATAAAAATTATCAGTTAGCTTTGTTTTTGAGCTGACACAAACCAAAAACAAAATTGCCCACAGAAAATATTTTAATTTTTAAGTCAATCAGAACAAATAATTAACAAATAACAAAATTATTGAATTGCAAGCTAAGAGATGATATGATATTCACTTTCTGAGTATGAATAACTCCACTCCAAATTCATCTTTCTGTGAAGAGCTGCACTGTGTCCTCAGGGAAATGAATGCAGGTATTTAGGATGAAATTCTTTCATCTTTTGCTGGAAACAATCATATGATAGATATTCCCTTTCTCACTATCAGTATTTTAACTGAATACGTTTTACAGGCTATCAGATGCAATCTTACTTTAAAATGCCACTTTCAAGATTTTGGTGACACACTAATTTTGATTTTTAACTACTGATATTACTAAAATCATGATTTTGAAAAAAAATTAGCAGCTGACACATAGAAAAAATATAATAAGTCATGCCGTGCTATTCAAGTTGATATAGGAGTTATCTGATAAATTGCTTTGAGCAGATACTGTAATCAGTCCATTTGTTTAGAAAATTGTGCAATTAATACTGAAATATTTATTGCGCTTCCTACATAGTTAAGTTGAACATTAATATGCTAAATAAAAGATGAACTTCAATGTTGTTCAGAACAATAGTATTTTAATGACTCAAAGAAACAGACATTAAATAAACATGTCACTTACCTATAAGTATCTAGACTAATTTTAGACATCTTGACCAATACTCAGAGAAGACATAAATCTATTCCAAAAATACATACATTACTAAAATCTTTAACAAGTATGTATAATTGTAGTGTCTGAATTTTTTTATATTTAAATATTACTGCTTCATACCACTTGGCTTTATCTTTGATATGTTATAAATTTTATATACTTAAGAAACATTGGCTGTTTCAATTTCTGTTTCTGTTTCTCGTTTGTTTTGCATCAAAGCACCTTTCCTTTGAAGAATTATTAACCTGTACCCTA
>PVIH01023751.1:5254-24254 GCA_004025045.1 Sigmodon hispidus | reverse complement strand
AAAACAACTTTGAGATACCACCTAACACCTGTTAGATTGGCTAAGATAAAAGGTACAGATGACAGCCTATGCTGGAAAGGATGCGGAGCAAGGGGAACACTCCTCCATTGTTGGTGGGATTGTAAGCTTGTTCAGCCACTTTGGAATACAATATGGAGGTTTCTCAGAAAATTGAGAATCAATCTCCCCAAGGACCCAGAAATACCACTTCACGGTGTATACCCTAAAGATGCACATTCACACTCCAAAGCCATTAGCTCATCTATGTTCATAGCAGCATTATTCCTAATAACAAGAACCTGGAAACAACCTAGATGTCCCTCAACTGAAGAATGGATTAACAAACTGTGGTACATCTACACAATGGAATACTACTCAGCAGTAAGAAAAATGATATCCTAAAATTCACAGGCAAATGGATGGATTTGGAGAATATCCTCCTGAGCGAAGTCTCACAAACTCAGAGAGATAAGCAGGGGATGTACTCTCACTAGTGGTCTCTAAACAAACAAACAAGAAAAAAAGCCAAACATGCCCAAGCAGCAAACCACAACCACTGAACAGCTTGGGATCAGAAACACCCTGGACTGACCCTTCAAACCCCAGTCCATCTATAGGAACACTTGACTCACTCTTGAGGGAGAGGGGACAAAACTGGATTTGGCCGGGAGTGAAGACTGATCCAAGCATTATTGGGCCAGTGTGACCATAGGACTGTCTGCTCCCTGCCCAGGGAGGGGATGGGGAGTTGCAGAGAAGAAAAATGATCAGATGTGGTGGGAGGGGGAAGAGACTTTCAATGAGGATATACAGGGATGGAAAAAAAAATTCAGAGGGAAAGCTGAACACAAAGAAAATATATGTGTAGTAATCTTATTTGCATTTCCACCTTTGATAAGCCATGCTTATGATTATTATCCTCTTTATAGTTATTGTTAACTCTTCGGCATTTTTAAATTCTTTTTACTGTTTTTTTGATAAATACAAAATAAAGAAGGAAAAAAAAAGATGAATTATATATATTCCTCTACTGTATCACTTAAAATTAGAAATAGGTTTCAATTACTGAAATAATTCATTAAGATATAGCTATCTTAGATATTACCGGGTTTTTTTTTTTTTAAAAAAACATATTTTAGTATTTATTCCACAGCTATTTGCCAGGTCCTATGCCAGATGCTTTACAATTGCTATTTTTAATTCTGAGTACAACAGTTACATCAATGATTGACAGTGCTTTTCCAATTTTGTGGGTTTTGAGTTTGTTTTTAGGCTGGCCAGCAACTCCCTATGTAGGCCAGGCAGGTTGTCCTGGAATCCAGAGATCCATCTGCCTCTGCCTCCCCAGTACTAGAATTAAAGATGTGTACAATCATTCAGCAGTTTCATGGTTTTTTTCCTCTCCACTTTTAACAAAGGAAGAAAACAATGCTTGTCTAAGTGGAGTGACTTGGCCAATCCTTAACAGTTGACAGGTAGGAGAACTGCGGCTTGAGTACAAGGTCTCCTACAGCAAACACCTCTTACCACAAAGGAAAAATGGCTGAGTTCAATCTATTATTATTATTACTAAATTTCATCAGTAAAACCACAGGCATAGCCTACTATCTTATATGGCTGTTTCCATCTTTAATATTAAAAAAATAGTAGAAAGTCCAATATGCTATTACTAGCCTGGAAAACTTGTTATCACAGATAACAATAAACTGCTCCTATCATCAGTGCAGTAACTTAGAACTTGTTATCAGAACAAGTCTTCTGACTCAGAGAAAGACGATGAAGATAGAGAATAGAAACAGTATTTACTCACACAAACACTTGACAGGTTTTTGCTGTGTTTTAAGATTTTTGAGGCAGAGTCTCGATACATAGCCCAGGTTAGCCTTAAAACTGACAGGTAGCCCAAGCAGGCCCGATACTTGTGATCCACCTGCTTTTGCCTCTAGGAGCCTGAAACTCCATTCTTGCCATTTCTGTTGAATAGGAATCCAAGTTGCATATATCAGTGTTACTCAAATTTAACATGATGATTTCTGCCCACACAGGAAACAAAGCTAAGTCCTCTCACACAGCAAAAAGGTCTGGGGATGATCATCCTAAATCAGTGTCTTTTCATGTCGTATATATTCCCCAATGTCTGCTTGATGAAACACAACAATTGCCATGGGATCCACTTTTCTGCAGTCTTGAGTAGACTTTGCTGCTACCCCAAAACCCAAAGGAATATCTGACATGGAGTAAACTACTACTCCTTGGTACTGGGAAGTGTTTTCAGTGATTCGACCCAGACCGGATTTCAACACATGGTTTCCATACAAGAAAGACTGCTCTGCTCCAGGCTTTATCCACACTTTATACTTCGAATAGGGTGCAAGATAATCGAGAGCTGTAACGTGCAACCGGAACTTGTGGGTCTTAGTAAACTTTCCAAAACACGTCCCCAGTGACACTTATCCAGCTTATCCCCGGAGATGTTGGCGGCCAGCTTCAGGATCATCTCACTCACATAGTACACTCGGTCGTTGTGCAGCCGGAAGCAGTAGGTGCCGTTGGGCCTGTCCACCAGGAGCTGGAGGTTCTCCCCGATGTATTTGGCAATCTTCTCAAACATCACTCGGGTCTCTTCTTCAGTTAAAGGCCGCATTTTCCCTGCTAGCTGGGCTCCCGGGATCCTCATGCCTGGACAGACGGAAACGGAAGTCCTATTACTGGGTATTTTTATCTTGAAGTAAAGAACAAGAGAAAAAGTAAACATGAGATGGTCAATAGTAGGGGATGAGGAATGACTGAACATAGGTAATACAATTTGAATCATGAAAGTGGACACGAAGCTAATTCTTCTTTTAGGGTTAACTCTGCTGGGGATTGTTTATTTTCTGGTGGTTGATGATTGCAGAAAAACATATTTGGTAAAGAAAGTATTAATTCCAGTTTGTAGCTTCAAAATGGCTATTGTAACTGTATTTGGAATACATTGAAATATAAAATCTTCATTTTCTGGTTAATTTCACTGTGTGTGTTTTTTAAATTTCCAAATTCTTTTATTTTTTTTGAGTATACACTATTGGTGAAATTATTTCTCTAATTTGTTACTTAATGTATTGTTATTATAGGAATGCTGGTGACTTTTATGTGTTAATTTTATATTCTGGTGCTTTGTTGATCTAAGAGTTTTATAAGGTTCATCAGATCTAAGCGTTTTCTGGTATAGTCCTCAGGGTCTTTTATATTATAAAATCATGTTCTCTGCAAGTAAGAATTCTGAGATCCATATCTAAGAATTAGATAGAAAGAGAAAGAGAGAGAGAGAGAGAGAGAGAGAGAGAGAGAGAGAGAGAGAGAGAGAGAACAGTCTACATGAGCACAGGGATAGAGATTGTGAGGAGTCCCACAGCATTTGAATGGTTGTAGCTCTGGGGAGCACACTGAATAAAAAACAGCCACTGGTGAATCATCAGGAAAAGAAACTACACCTTACAAATGTCGTTGACTGTTGAATTACATGGGAAGTATGTGGAACCTCGTGGAGCAGGATCAGACTGTGTTCCTGGGCATAAACTGGCATCTTGGAGCCCATTCCCTACAGAGGACAGGGAATCAGACCTACCTCAAATGGATCTACCCCACTGAATTGACCCACCTTGGGACTTCTTGTCCTCCTTGGAGAAAGAATGAGGGGCTGGGTTGGGGAGATGTTGAGGGAAGACTGAGAGGAACTGGGAGGAGGGAAGGGAGGGCGAGCAGGAGAAAACATGGAAAAAAATCCTTTCGAATAAAAAAAAATTGTGCACAAACATCAGCTCCAAGTGGATAAAAACTTCACCATAAGCCCACAAACTCTGGAGCTGCTGGGAGAAAAGGAAAGGAACACACTACAGAACACAGGCATAGGAAAGGATTTCCTAAATAGGTCTGCTGTTGCCCCTCCATACACTGCTCATGTGACATATTTGGGTCAACTAAGTGGTTCCAAAAAAGAAACAAATAAGACCTGAACATGAGAGAGGAATTTGTAGGGAGGGGGGAAGACAGGAGTGAGAAGGGACAAGAGAGAGTGGGGTGGGGTCAGTCAGAATGCATCTTACACAGCTATGAAAGTGCCAAAGAACAATTCCAGTGGAAACTCTTTTTAAAGGAATGAAATGCAAAATTTTGTATATTTTGTGCTCCAAGGTTTATATGAAAATGTGAAAGGTGACTCATGACTAATTTTAGCTCACAGCACATTCTCTCAATGGAAATAACATAGTAACATGACTGACCATTTAAAAAATAATTAACAGATTGACTTCAGCAATGAGATGGATCCATGGGAGCAGATCAGAGGCGAGGATAGTTGCTGCTTGCCAAGGTCAAGTCAGGCAAGAAAAGTGGACACAAGAGATTAAGGGACTGACAAGTCAAAATCTTGAGTCTAAAAATGTAGATCAGTTAAGGACAGGAGAACAAGTTCAAGGAACAAGGAACAAGAAAAGAATAGTTGGCTGATATACTACAGAATTAAAGAATTAAAGCAACAGGAATAATTGAGACTGTCAGGGAGATCTGTGTGTTCTGATTATCCCAGATTATGTCTTGCTGTGTGATGACTAATGATGCTGTCCTTTTCATCAATCATTAGAACAAGTTGCTAAGAACAAAGCTGACTTCTCCTGAATGTACATGTGAACTCTCCTTCATGGGAACCCATTGCTGGTTGCCAAAGGCTGAGTCTTCAACCTCCAGTCAAATCAAGGCCTTGAGAAGTAAATGGGACAGAGTATCATGGACCAGGATGTAGAGGGTTTCTCTCAGTGTCCCAGACTTACGTCCCTCTCACTGGCACCTGCTGAGCTACAAGCCCTTAAATGGTTCCCATTTCTAAAGTACTGTTCCTCAAACTGAAGAAACTATGACTGTGACTTTATTTGTTTTTTTTTTAAACAAACTTTATTTATTTATTTATGTTGGTGTTTTGCCTGGAACTGGAACTACAGACAGTTGTTAGCTGCCATGTGGGTGCTGGGAATCGAACCCGGGTCCTCTGGAAGAACAGCCGGTGCTCTTAATCTCTGAGCCATCTCTCCAGCCCGTGACTTTATTTGTTAACGGAATACTTACTTGCTGGAGGCCATACTCTAGAGAGTGAATAATGGCAACAGGTAAGAAAAGCTTGTTTGTGAAGCTGTTCAAAAAGACCCACAAATTCTAGGCCCTTGTACTTCTGACCTGAATTTTTCTCCCTCCAGAAGTGTCTTGCCTCAGGCTTACAAATGGAGTTCAAAAACTGCAGATGTGGAGCTTACTTCACATGTGTGGGACAGGTTTCATGTCTCAGCTGCTCTGAAACCACATCGCAAAGATGATTCAGTCACAGATTCTGTATGAAGAGAGCTGTGGTCTTTGGAAAGAAATAAAGTGTGGGGTAACAGCGATGGCTGTCCTGCTCCCAGACTCCTGGAGGGTCTCCGATAGTGACACATGAACAGAGATGGACACTTGAAATGTCCCCCAACACTTAAGAGCAGGAGACATCTCAAGAGAACTCTTTCTAGGTACTTTGCACATTTTCATGATAAAAACATCCCAAAGGTTTCTAGAAGATATACTGAGGGCTAGTGATAAAGAGCTTGCCCCAGCGCCTAATAAATGAAGAAACCTGGCAGAGATGACAGGCAATACTATTGTCATATTATCGCCAATATTATTGGCCCTTATAGTGACTAATAAAATTTCACTAAGTTAAATAAGTGGAGCTGGTGAGATGACTTGATGCATAAAGTTTTTGTGGCCAAATCCAACCATGTGAGCTCAATACATAAGGCACAGACCTTAGAAAGATAGGATGGACACAGTTGACCCCTGACCTACCATTGAACATGGCAGCTACATGTACACATGGAAGGAAGGGAGAGGCATGGAGGGAAGGAGGAAGGAAGGAGAAATGAAGAGGGAATGAAGAAAGGAAGGAAGAAAAGAAGGAAAGGTGGAAGGAAGAATGGAAGGAAGAAAAGGTAGTATATTGAAGGTCAGAATATCTAGTTTCTACCAGATCCAAATGATTCCACTGAACTTTCTGCTGCTGCTTTATAATCCACAGAATAAAAGAGCCAGAATGGGGCAGTGGTGTGTGGTGACGCACACATTTAATCCCAGTGTTCAGGAGACAGAGGAAGGTGGATCTCTGTGGCCAACTTGATCTACAGAGAAGTCGCTGGACAACCAGAGCTACACAGAGAAACCCTGAGTAGGGTGAAAAAGCCATAATTTAGCCATACTTAAAAATGAACTAAACCATTAAGTTAAAAATAAAAATGTAATTTTATCTATGTTTACTAGATAAATTTCTTTTTACAAATGTTTTTCTTGATAGAATTCGCAAATAATTTATTCCCTGCAAATTGTGTATACTGTTTCCATGTTAAAAATCCCAAAGCACAGAGGCAAGGTATTGTACTTCTAAAATTCTTCAAAGCCCTTTGTATATTGTTACTATCAGATAAATGAAGTATAAATTATATAGTAATCTATCTGTTCATCCATCCATCCATTAATTCATCTATCTATTGACATCTAAGCATATTTTAAAGTGTGCAACTCAGCCTAATTGACATGTCACAGCCTCACATACCACACTTCTATGTTGGAACAGTGAAGTTCTAATCTCAGTATTATTCATGAGAATGTTTGACACAATATGAGTGGGCAGCACTTTGCAGGAGCACGTGGTGGCAGACACCCTGGTAAGTCACAGACCTTCACAGCAACAGTCTTGAAAGAGAGGTAACAATAATATTTCTTATAGAAGTGGAGTCTTAGTAGGAAGAAAGGGGCACTGAATGGATGGCATGCAGGAACCACACAGACCAGAGTGGCTTGAGGAAGCTGGAGGGTGTGGCCCCTGTCCAGAGGAGGAGCACATCATCTCACGCTGCTGCCATGTCCTCTTCTAGTGTCTCATTTGTTTATGATCTTTAATCTTCCATTAAATTTCATATTTTGTTTCATATATAATCAATTCATTTTTTAGTATCCTCTTTTTTCTTTGCTATTTTTATTTAAAAAGCTTTTTTCTAGATCTACCACTGCCATCTCCCTTCCTGCTCCCTGTTCCTCCCACTCTCCCTCAGCCTCCCCTCACACAATCCCCCATTCAGTCCCTTCATCTATTCCCCAAGGAGGGCAAGGAATCCAAAGATAAGTCAGTTTGGTCTGGCAAATCCAGTTGAGGTAGGTCTGAGTCCCTCATCCCAGTATCAAGGCTGGGTTAGGTGTTCCTCTGTTGGGAATGGGCTCCTAGATATCACTCCATGCACCAGGAATATACTCTGGTCCTACTGCAAGAGGCTCCACAAACTGCCCATGCCTTTTGACCTTTGGGGTCTTTAGTTCCTTTCCATGAAGGAACCTCTGTGATTATAGAATCAGTTCTTAATTTGTAGATCAGATAACTTCTTATTTGCATATACTAACCCTACTGCTTTATGAGGTTGTTTTTAACTGTGAGATCAGTTGATTTATAAATTCTCACTCATTTTTGGTAGAATTTTTGTTGTCTATTTATAATATCATGCTATCTTCAGACACTGACAGTGTTCTATCCCCTTTCTAGTATGGCTGCCTATGACTTTTCATGTATGGTTTTTGTGGATAAGATTCCCAAATTTGGGATAAACACAGAAAGTGGACACCCTTTGTTACAGGATGTCCCTGGCTTATTATAAGCAGTCTTTTTATATTGATATATATTTTGCATGCATAATTCACTGCATAATTTTACCATAAAAATGTTAACTTAAACAATATTCTTGCCAGGTGGTGTTGATACATGCCTTTGTTCCAAGGACTATGGAGGCCAGCATGATCTACTAAGTGTGTTCCAGGATATCCAGAGCTTTCACACAGATAAATTACATCTCAAAAAAGAAGAAAGTATCTTTACATTTCTCATATTTGTGTGTGTGTCTGTGTATGTATGTGTGTGTATATTCTTACATTACTAACATTAGAGTGGGGCATGCATGTATTTCTGCAAGCATGTGAAGGTCAGAGACAATCAGTGGGAGGCAGTTCTCTCCTTTCACCATGTGGATCCCAGGAATGAAAACCCATGTCAGTAGGCTTGGCAGCAACCATCTTTATTCACTGAACTATCTCACCAGCCCATATAAGTGTTCTTGTTAAGTTTTATATAATGTTCTTTTTTCATCTATTAAGAGCATAAAGGGTTTTTCTTTATTGTGCTCATGCAGCAGAATGTGTATTGATCTGCATATGTTGATTCTTCCTTGCTACACTGTTGATAACAGTGAATAATCTCTCCAACCTGTTGTTAGACTTTGATGCTGAAATTTAGATGCCAATTCTTATAAGTATGTTCAAGAGGATACTGCAGTTTTGCAGGTTTGATTGTGTGTGTGTGTTTGTGTGTGTGTGTGTGTGTGTGTGTGTGTGCGTGTGTGTGTACATGTCTGCCTTTGTGTGATTTTGGATATGAGAAATGCTGGCCTCATAAAATGTTTTAGGAACAATTCTCTTCAATACAGTTTTGGAGTGAACAATAATACATAATCTCAGCTTCCTAAATGTTTGATAAAATTCCCTAGTAAACCCATTTCATTTGGGTCTTATTATTTTTGTTATGGGAATTATTGTTACATATACACTGCAATAAAAACTGTTGTCTATTCAGGCCTTTAAAAATGCTTCATGATTCCATCTTGGTAGAATATACATGTTAAGAAATAGCTTCTGTGTTCTTAACTAATTTGGATTTTATTTTTATCCAGCACATTTAGATTATTTCTTTTTTTTTCTTCCTTCTTTATTTTGTATTTATCAAAAAAAAAAACAGTAAAAAGAATTTAAAATGCAGAAGAGTTAACAATAACTATACAGAGGATAAGAATCATAAGCATGGCTTATCAAGGGTAGAAATACAAATAAGATTGCTAAGATTATTTCTTTAAAATTATCCTGATCTTCTCATGTAGTTATATGCCAGGATTTGAATGAGTACTGGCAAGGTCCAGATGCAAAGCTCCCATTGCCAGGTATGGTATGTGAGGTTTTGTGCCCCAGATAATGTCATCCTGTTGTCATGAACCACTTGTGCCTGTTCAGAAGGAGAGAACTCAAGTGAAATAATCAAAAGTTCAAAAGTAAACTGAACTTTCACAAGTTGCTTCCTGGGCATCATCTGATCCCCTGAGGCTGTTCTCTTGGGCTACAGACCAACAGAATAGAGGGAGGTGAGATGATCCACCCTCAGTGATGCAGAAAGTGTACCTAAACCAGGTCTTGTGATCTGCCAAGTGTTTGAAGGGTGGGACAAGTTAACCTCCTCACATATAAATATCCCTGGTCCCAAGGGGCTCTTGAAGAGTCCATTTGCTCACCCTTTGCTAAGTCTGTAAAGAGACTGAGCACCATGAGGCCGATCCTATGTCTTCTGCTGGTCATCCTGGCTGTTTGCTGCTATGAAGGTAAGTATTATTTAAGCTCAATCCAGCCACAGCTTCTGTAAGTTTCTCTCTTTGAACAGTTGGTAGGTTTATGTGTGATAAGGCTGAGGACAGGGAAAGACAATTTAAAATCTTCTCACCCATTTTACTAGTTCTCTTGCATGCCCAGAAATATTCCAATAATTTTCTCCTACTTAGGAAGTATGATGGGGACAAGGGACAAGAAGGCCATTATGCACAGAGGTCAGGAAAAGTCTTTTATTAGAGGGACTTTGTTGCTTGTTTTATTTTCAGTTTTTTATCTTTGTATCTGGCAAAGTGACTTGAGAGAGCTCTGTTCCACAGTCAATATTTTCTAACTCTGTGAGTCATACACATCTCAGATCCCTCCCCTAGACTCTGATGATAAGAAGGCTCATGTAGTCCAATCAGATTTCTGGGGTCCTACCAATAACAGGGACAGAAATGGTGCAGTCATTACCACTAAGGCTCATCTCGTTCTGTGTAAACAGAGCATCCATGCACACTCTGTACCTTCAGAATGAACCACGATTTGTGGGCTGTTACTCTCCTTCCTCTGACTGCCTAACTACTCCTGATCCAAAGTCTACATCATGTCCCTGCAGTCTGATGGAATCTGATTGACGATGTTTGGGCATGTCCTAAGGACAGGATTGCTGTGTCCTTGGGAAAACTGTTTCTGGTGGCACATCCCTGCAATTCAAGCTATTTGAGCTCAAATATGAGGAACTTTGGTTTGAGGCCAGCCCAGGCAAATTCTGAAGATTTGTGGTATTTTTGTGGTTCTGATTGTAAGAGTCTTGAAGGAAATGTACAACCTAGATTAGGAAAGTTGATTTTGTCACTTCTACTCAGACATTCATCATAGATCTGTAGAAACCATAAGATGGTGTCAGCTTCCCCTGTCACCCTTCTTAGAAGTAAATCTGAGCGTCATTGTGGAAAGATAAAGCTTTTCACAGTTTCCCAGATGTGCTCTGGTGTGTCAATGCTGATGAACTTAGCTGGGCAGCAGTGCTGACTCATGCTTTTAATTCCAACAAGTGAAAGTGAGAGGCACAGGGATCTCTGTGAGTCCGGAGCCAGCCTGATCTACAGATCAAGTTTTTGGGGTTGATCTACACAGACAAATTTTGTCTGGAAAAAAATAAAACCTAATAAACTCTTGTAACTTCATATTTTCTCTTGAACTGTTCTTGAACTCTAATTTCATCAGTTTTAAAATGTCACTGTTCTACATATGAGCAGTCAGCTTTGCTTTTACTTTTCTAGTCTTTTATGAAATTCTAACTCTGCTATTCATGTCAAAGCTGAATGACACAAAAATTTACTTTTTCAGCTACTCAAGACTCATGGATATAACACTGGGGATGCAGGAAAACTTTCAAAATTTAATGATAAATAAGGGAATCTTAGCAAGCCATAAAAGCTTTGGGTGTTATGAATGTGGCTGAAAATATAAAGACATAGAGAATCAATAATAATCTTTGCTCAGTTCCTTGCTGTATGATGTTGAGGAAGTCGAAGTGTCTTGCTTCAATGTAGACACAAGAGTGAGCAATAGTACTGGTTATCCTGTCCAATCTGCAGCCTTAAGTTAGGGAGACTAATGGGAAAAAGTTAAAAATAAAAAGGAATTTTGATTAATTAAATTCTTTCTTCTTACACTTTCAAGCTAATGCTGCAATAGTCTGTGAAGCAGTTAAGCGTGAAAGCTTCATTTTCATACTGGGTAGTGAGGAAGAACTGAAGAAGGAACTTGAGCGATATAATGCTCCTCCAGAGGCTGTTGAAGCAAAACTTCAAGTGAAGAGAAATGTAGACAGCAAATTGAGCAAATTACAGAAATTTGCCATATCATCTGTATTGGTATGTTCATTTTGCTTTACACACTCACAAGGCTATAAATTAGGGTGACCGACATTGTGTGGGAAATACGTGGATGGGGTGAGACACTGGAATTACATGTCACAAGTGATAGGTTAGTTCAGGAATACAGGGCTGATTTAAATTCACTTATAAACAGTGCCTGGGATAGGTGCCTCCTTCTAAAGTCCCATACTAGATGCAACCCTCTCATGGCATCCAAACAAGGGCAAATGGGCTCTACACAGGGAAGATTGGGAGCTAACTCTGTTGTCTGTCTCCTGGGAGGTGTGCGGAAGCTAACATCTGCACCGTGACTGGATATCACCTCTGTTGAATGTTCTGGGGACTGTGGGTGGATGGAGATCACAGAGCAGGGAGGAAGGAAGCTGGATACAACATTCTGAAGAGCAAAGTGCTGTCAGGATGCATTTCTCTGACACCTTCGCCAGGAGCCTGTGGACATCCTGTTTCCAATGGTTCTTACCCAGCTTTGTCCTGGGTCTCCTCTGGTTATCACATTGGAAGGAGAATAGAGTTCACAATTCTAAAACATCAGAGAAAGTTTCACCTGGTGATTTGTGACTCACTCTGTCCCCTCCTGATCACAGAGACATAGTAGTTTGAGCCACACTGTTCAGTCTATTCAGAGTGTATTTTCCTAAATCTGGAAAAAAGTTTTCACTAATATGTGTTATTTGAAATAATTATTCCAGAACAGTTCAATATTTCACTCAAGCACTTTTGGATCTTTCCGCAGTGCACTTCCATGGAATACTGGTTTGTCAGCATTTCTTCTCCCAGAGTAGCGTGACTGTCCTCTGTAGCAGTAATCCATATTAATCTAATAATAAAAACCCATAGACAGATATTGGGGTAAATGCTGAAAGATCAGAGAGACAAATAAACAAGCCACTAGAGAGACTTCTTACCACTTCTGAATCCTCAGTCTGAAAAGGGGCTAGCTCCTATCCCTAGGAATCCTCCAACTGAATCCTGTCTCCACGTGCCTTATAGTATGTCCCCACCTCCCTAGTGCTGAGACTAAAAATGTGAGCCTCCACCACTCCCTGGCCTCTATGATTAACTAGTGCTTGGACCTTTATTTCTCTGATCTTCATGCAAGCTATATTTGTTAGAGCACAAACAAAATATCTCCATAATCATCACATTTCTTCTTTTGCTTTCTGTTTATTTCCAGGGACAAATATTAGCATTCTGTCTCAAGGAATAAAATGCATGGCTCTTACTGCCCTTCATTGGTTCTCAAGGATAAACTGATGGGCCCTGCCCAATGTGAAGTTTCCAACGTCTTGCACTAATAAATTTCTCTCTTTGCATGTTACCAGCTGTCTTGTTATCCTTGGGTTTTTTACTGAATGAATTGATAAGAAAAAATGAGTTTTCAGTGATGGCAATAAATTACAGATATAATCAATATGATAGTTAAGCCTGGGGATCAGGTATCAGGTCAAGCATCATCTAACACTGCCTTGCAAGGAGATTTCTCATTTCTGTAATTATAAGTGAAAATTATCAAACATGACAGCAAATATTGGCCTGTCCTGTGCCCACTATACTGAACTTTCTCATTCCTACACATGTACAAAGTGTCAGTCACTGCCTAAGTTCTCCAGCTCAGTATCTTCCCCAATTGAACCACTGGTACTATTTCTAACCAGTTCCATACTCTGAAAGAAAATCTCTGGTCATCATAAATCACTTATCTGCCCGTCAGGGTTCTACGGCTATTAGACTCTGACTTTAAAGCGCCTTCTTTACACTCACTGCTGCATCCATCCAGATGGGTGATTAATGAGGAAGAGATCTGAAAGAGTGGAGACAAGCCTTCCTCATCTACAGGTCTCAAAGCTGTGCTTGTTTTCAGACTCCCAGCACAAATGTGAGATGTGACTCCCTGATGTGCAATATGTCCTTACACTGTGTGACTGTGTGACTGTGTGACTGTGTGACTGTGATTGTTTTCATAAAGAGCTGAATGGCAACAGTTAGGCAGGAAGAAGTTAGGCATGACTTTCAGGGACAGAGAGGACTCTGGGAAGGAGAAAGCTGGAGTTGCCACCCTCACAGAAAAAGGAAACAGGAGACACAAGATGAAAGAGGAGTCATGCCACATGGCCAAATGTACATTCATATAAATGGATCAAGTTATGAGACCTAGGGAGACCAGTCTAAGCTAGTGGCCAAGCATTTATAATTAATAAGAAGTCTTTGTGTTGTTATTTGTGAGCAGTAGCTGAGAAAAAAAGCATGCTACAATCTCCTTTCTCCTCTAGAAAGCACATTAGCCAACTAAGGGACTCTAGCTGAGAGGTACTGAAAGAGTAAGAGAACCACGCAGCCCACAGGCTGCCAAGTAAATGTTGCCTACAGATGCCCTGATAATGCAAGTAAATAACATTTGAAATGGAAAATCAAATCTGGGGTACACCAGACTTCCAGTAGTGGCTCAACAGCAGCAGATACCACAGGAAAAATAAGACAGTATATTTCAACAGACTTTCTCTTCTCCCAACCCATGCAACCAGGGTGCTCTGGCTTTCTTTTATTATTACAGTTCCTGAAACATTTCAACAGTATATTTTGATCATTTTCATTCTCCTCCTCAGGTCATCTTACTTTGTACCCTTTGCTTCCCTGCTCACTTACCTCTGTATCCTTGGTGTTTTCTTATTTAACCCATTTTGTATTATTTGTTCTGCCCATATATACTCAGATGTGTGGACTTCCTCTGCTACAAGGTTGACCTGACAGAGAACACACTCTTTCTTTCCATGTATCACCCTGCTCCCTGGTCCTCATTCCTTCCCTCTTCCCAATCCCTCCCAGTCTGCATTCAGCCTAGTCCTGCCCCCCCCCGCAATTCCCTCCCGAAAAAGGGCAGAAAGTCCCAAAGTGAATGGGTCAGCTCAGCTTGGGGCATCCACCTCAGGCAAGTCCCATTTCCTCATCCCAATAACAAGACTGTGTTAGGTGTTCCTCTGCTGGAAATGGGCTCCAAGCTGCAACCCCATGCACAGGAACACAGTCTGATCCTATCCCTCGAGACTCCACATACTTATCATGCCAATCAGCCTTGCCTACCCTTGGAGAGACTAGCTATTATTTCCTATGGTTTCCAAGGGGGTTGTTCTTTATCAGTGGGCTCCCCAGAGTTCCATCCAGACATCTCTGGGGCAAGCAATTTTTTTATTATTATTATGAACAAAGAAGTCACACTTTCTATCCTGTATATCCTTATTCAAGGTTCTTTTCCCCTCCCAACATATCAGGTCATTCTCTCTTATCCACAACTCCCATTTCCCTCCTGCCCCGGCAGGCAGCAGGTGGTCCCAAGGTCCCACTGTCCCAATATTGCTTAGTTCAGCCTCCCACTTCTGACAAATCCAGTTTTCTCCCCCCAATCTGACGACTGAGTCAGGTGTTACTCTAGGGGAAGTGGAATCCAAGGAGTCAGTCCAAGATGTTTCTAATCCCAAGCTGTTCAGTGGTTGTGGTTTGCAGCTTGGACGTGCTTTGTTTTTTCTTGTTTGTTTGTTTGTTTGATTAGAGTCCATTAATGAGAGAGTACATCACTGCTTATCTTTCTGGGTTTGTGATAACTCACTCAGGAGGATATTCTCCAAATTCATCCATTTGCATGCAAATTTTAGGATATCATTTTTCCTTACTGATGAGTAGTACTCCACTGTGTAGATGGACCACAGTTTGTTAACCCATTCGTCAGTTGAGAGACATCTAGGTTGTTTCCAGGTTCTTGCTATTACAAATAACGCTGCTATGAACATAGTTGAGCTAATGCCTTTGGTGTGTGACTGTGCATCTTTAGGGTATACACCCAGAAGTGGTATTGCTGGGTCCTTGGGGAGATTGATTCTCAGTTTTCTGAGAAACCGCCATAATGCATGCCAAAGTGGCTGAATAAGCTTACACTCCCACCAACAATGGAGGAGTGTTCCCCTTGCTTTGCATCCTTTCCAGCATAGGCTGTCATCTGTGTCTTTTATCTTAGCCAATCTGACAGGTGTCAGGTGGTATCTCAAAGTTGTTTTGATTTGCATTTCTCTAATAGCTAAAGATGATGAGCACTTTTTCAAGTGCCTTTCAGCCATTCGTCATTCTTCTGCTGAGAATTCCCTTTTTAGTTCTGAACACCGTTTTTTGATCAGGTTATTCAAGGTTTGGGGCACTAGTTTCTTAAGTTATTTATGTATTTTAGAGATCAATCATCTATCACTTGTATGGTTGGTGAAAATCTTTTCACATTCTGTAGTCTGTCATTTTGGCCTATTGACAGTGTCCTTGGCTTTACAGAATCTTCTTAGCTTCAGAAGATCCCACTTATTGATTGTTGATGTTAGTGTCTGTGCCACTGGTGTTATATTTAGGAAATGGTTGCCTGAGGCAATTTGTAGAAGTGTATTTCCCAATTTCTTTTCTATCAAGTTTAAGTGGTTAGGTTTATGTTGAGGTCTTTGATCCACTTGAATTTGAGTATTTTGCAGGGTGACAGGCTTGGATCTATTTGCATTTTTCTACAAACTGCCATCCAGCTATACCAACACCATTTGTTAAGGATACTATCTTTTTTCCATTAAATATTTTGGGCCTGTTTGTTGAAGATCGGGTGTTCATAGGTTTTTGGGTTAATGCCCAAATCCTCAATTGGATTTCAATGATCCACAAGTCTGTTTTTATGCCAGTACCAGGCTGTTTTTAATACTGTAGCTCTATAGTATAACTTGAAGTCAGGGATGGTGATACCTCCTGAGGTTCTTTTGTTGGGTAAAATTGTTTTGGCAATCCTGGCTTTCCTGTTATTCCAGATGAAATTGAGTATTGTTCTTTCAAGGTCCAAAAAATATTGTGCTGTGATTTTGATGGGCAGTGCATCGAATCTGTAGATTGCTTCTGGTAAAATTGCCATTTTTACTATGTTGATCCTACCTATCCAGGAACACGGGAGAGCTTTCCATTTTCTGATATCCTCTTCAATTTTCTTCTTCAGTGATTTAAAATTTTTGTCAAATAGATCTGTTACTTCTTTGGTAATAGTTACCCCAAGGTATTTAATACTATTTGCAGCTATTATGAGGGGTAATGTTTCCCTTATTCCTTTTTCAGCTCTTCTATCTTTAGTGTATAGAAGGGCTACAGATTTCTTTGAGTTAATCTTGTATCCTGCTACATTGCTGAAGGTGTTTATCAGCTGTAGCAGTTCCTTGGAAGAATTTTGTGGGTCACTTATGTATACAATCATATCATCTGCAAATAGAGATAGTTTCACTTATTCTTTTCCAATTTGTGTACCCTTAATCTCCTTTCGTTCTCTTATTGCTTTAGCTAAAACTTCGAGAACTATATTGAATAGAAAAGAGAAGACAGGACATCCTTGTCTAGTTCCTGATTTTAGTGGGATTGCTTTGAGTTTTTCTCCATTAAGTTTGATACTGGCTATCGGATTCTTGTAAATCGCCTTAATTATATTTAGATATTCTCCCTGTATTCCTGATCTCTCCAGGGCTTTAATTATAAAGGAGTGTTGGATTTTGTCAAAGGCTTTTTCAGCATCTAAGGATATGATCATATGGTTTTGTTTCTTTAATTTGTTTATATGATTGAGAATGTTTAGAGTTTTTCGTATGTTAAACTAACCCTGTATTTCTGGGATGAAGCCTACTTGGTCTTGGTGGATGATGTTTTTTATAGATTGTTGTATATGGTTTGCTAAAATTTTGTTGAGAATTTTAGCAACAATATTCATGAAGGAGATTGGTCTACAGTTCTCCTTCTTTGTTGTGTCTTTGAGTGGCTTGGGTATTAGGGTAATCGTGGCCTCATAAAGGGAATTTGGCAATATTCCTTCAGTTTCTACTGTGTGAAATAGTTTGAGGAGTAACGGTAGTAGTTCTTCTTTAAATGTCTGGTAGAATTCGGCACTGAAACCATCTGGGCCAGGGCTTTTATATTTGGAGAGGTTTTTAGTGACAGCTTCAATTTCCTTAAGAGTTATAGGCCTGTTTAGGTAATTAATCTGATCTTCATTTAATTTTGATAGTTGGTACCTGTCCAGAAAGCTGTCCATTTCTTCTAGGTTTTCCATTTTTGTGGAATACAGATTTTCAAAATATGATCTGATAATTCTCTATATTTCCTGGGTGTTTGTTGTTATGTCCCCCTTTTCATTTCTGATTTTGTTGATTTGAACACACTCTCTCTCTCTCTCTCTCTTGATTATTTTGGCTAAGGGCTTATCTACCTTGTTAACTTTCTCAAAGAACCAACTCTTAGATTCGTTGATTCTTTGCATTGTTCTTTTTGTTTCAATTGTATTGATTTCAGCTCTACATTTGATTATTTCCTGTCGTCTACTTCTTCTAGGTGAGTTCACTTCTAATTGTTCTAAGGCTTTCAGCTGAGCTGTTAGGTTTCTAGTGTGGGATTTCTCTAGGTTTTTCATATAGGCATCTAGCGCTATGAATTTTCCTCTTAAGACTGCTTTTATTGTGTACCACAAGTTTGGATATGTTGTGGATTCATTTTCATTAAATTCTAGGAAGACTTTGATTTCTTTCTTAATTTCTTCCTTGACCCAGAGATGGTTCAGCTGATTGATGTTTAGTTTCCATGAGTTGGTAGGCTTTCTTTGGGTTTTGATGTTGTTGATCTCTAACTTTAGGCCCTGGTGGTCCGATATGTTACAAGGGATATTTCCATTTTTTTTGTATCTGTTGATATTTGCTTTATGACCAATTAGGTGGTCAATTTTGGAGAAAGTTCCATGAGGAGCTGAGAAATATTTATATTCCTTTGTATTTGGGTGGAAGCTTCTGTAGATATCTATGAAATCCATTTGCATCATAACCTCTTTTAGACTCCTTATTTCTCTGTTGAGTCTCTGTCTGGTTGATCTATCCAGGGTTGAAAGTGGCATATTGATGTCTCTCCCTCTATTAGGGTGTAAGAATTGATGTGGGAATCTAGCTTTAGCAGTGTTTCTTTTACTTAGGTAGGTGCCCTTATATTAGGGACATTAATATTCAGGATTGAAATCTCCTCTTGATCAATTTTTTCTGTGATGAATAAGTAATGACCATCTTGGTCCCTTTTAATTGCTTTTAGCATAAAGTCTACTTTGTTAGATATTAGGATGACAACCCAAGCTTGTTTCATAGGACCATTTGAGTGGAAAATCTTTCCCAACCCTTTATTCTAAGCCTGTGTCTGTCCTTGCATTTGAGGTGTGTTTCTTGTAGGCAACAGAAGGATGGCTTCTGTTGTCATATCCATCTTGTTAGTGTGTGGCATTTTATAGGAGAGTTGAGTCCATTGATATTAAGGAAAATTAGTGATCATTGATTCATATTTCCTGCCATTTTTGGTGGTAACTTGTTTGTATTTCCTTTCTCTGGAGTATTCTTCTGTCGAATTATTGATTGTTTGTGATTTTGTGGGTGTATCTGGGGTCCTTAGGTTGGAGTTTTCCCTCTAATACTCTCTGTAGTGCTGGATTGGTAGATAGATATTCTTTCAGTCTGACTTTGTCCTGAAATACCTTGTTTACTCCATCTATGGTGATTGATAATTTTGCAGGGTATAGTATTCTAGTTTGGCATCCATGCTGTTTTAGCATCTGTATAACTTCTGAC
>PVIH01023750.1:0-24159 GCA_004025045.1 Sigmodon hispidus | reverse complement strand
TTGCAGAGAAGAAAAATGACCAGATGTGGTGGGAGGGGGAAGAGACCTTCAATAAGGATATACAGGGATGGAAAAAAAAATTCAGAGGGAAAGCTGAACACAAAGAAAATATATGTGTAGCAATCTTATTTGCATTTCCACCCTTGATAAGCCATGCTTATGATTATTATCCTCTGTATAGTTATTGTTAACTCTTCGGAATTTTTAAATTCTTTTTACTGTTTTTTTTTTGATAAATACAAAATAAAGAAGGAAAAAAAAAAGTTTCCAGGGTAGTTATCTTCTCAGACAGGACTTTGTAGACATTTGTAGTTTCCATACCTTTAACAACTCAAATGTGTCTTTTAGAGCAATGTAATTGTATGAAAGTTTGTTGAGAAATTAGCAAAGCTCAAAAATAACATCTGTTAATTATTCTTAAACCATACAGAAATGGTGGTATATTCTGAGCAACAATTTTAACCAATTAGTATTTCATATATTCATATAACAAAGGAAGGCAGGTAAGAGTGAACAACAGTCAGCTGCCATAGAAGTGCGATACATCCCAGGCTTGATGCTTGGTGTGATTTTGAATGTGAGTTGCCTTTCACAGGCTTATGTACCTGAACACTCACTTTCCAAATAGTGGCACTGTTTAGGACAATTCTAGAATCACTTAAAAGCCAGACCCACACTTGCGGAAATGGATCACAGGAGTTGGGGGAAGGAGGAAAGCTTTAAGATCTTGTAGTCAGGGTCTACTTCCAATATGTTCTCTGTTTCCCCAAAGAAATAAGTAAATAAAGAATCCTAGCAGTGTACTTTTGCTTCTACAGAGTCACCCACAATTATACTTTTCCTGCTATCAAACTGTAAGCCAAAACATTCTCTTCCTTCTAATTTTGGTTAGTTTTAACTGTTTATTTGAAATGGTTGAGAATCACTTGGAAAGAAAGTCTTTCTGAGGAATTATCTAGATCAGATTGGTCTGTAGGCATTTCTTTGGGGAATTGTCTTGATTACTAAGTGATATTAGAATATCTAGTTCATTGAGGGTGGCACCATTCCTTAGCAAGTATGCAAAAAAGGGATGTAGATTGGGACTCCTAACAGTGAGAACAATGGCTGTCTTCAACTCCTTTGCTGACCTTTGGGACACTACTCCTCATACTGGGTCACTTTGCCAAGCCTTAACATATGGGAAGATTCTTAGTCTTACTGTGCTTTATATGCCATGTTTTGTTGATACTCATGGGAGACCTGCCATTTTTAAACAGAAACAGGGGAAGAGTGGAAACAGTGGACGGCTAGGGACAGAGAGAAGATGGAGGGAGGGACTTGGAAGAGAGGAGAGAGAGGAAACTGTAGCTGGGATATAAAATAAATAAATGCATAAATAAACTAAAACAATAAAAAACCTCTCTATGTCTTCCAGTATAACTGATTATAAGAGCTATGTGGTCCTAATCTAAGGGATTTCCTCTTAGTTTGTCCCAAATTATTGAGATTGGTAGATTAGCCCCTATTTTCCTGGGAATATTTTAGACAAAAAATTATTAAAAATTTAATGAATCATCCCAAATATTTCTAAAATTTAAAAAGAAGAAATTATATTAAAAACACAACCCAAAGGAATTCAAGTAGAATTAATAAGTAAACCAATATGCTGAGGAACTAGAGTTGGTCTCATTCAGGATTCACAACTTGTTTTTCAAGGTAGCTTGTGTCTCTTGAGCAACTACATGCTTTTTAGACACACATTGTATGCTTTCAGTTTTATGTTCTTTATATGCATGTGTGTGTGTGTGTGTGTGTGTGTGTGTGTGTGTGTGTGTGAGAGAGAGAGAGAGAGAGAGAGAGAGAGAGAGAGAGAGATTATGTGCATGGCAGCATGTGTCTACTCAAGTGCATGTGAACATGTGTACATGTGACTGTGGAAGATTGGGGTTTTTTGAGACATATTCTCTCATTGAATGTGTAGCACCCCATTTTGGTTAGAGTGCCTGTCTAGCAAAACCCAGTGATTCCTCACATCTCCGTCTTTCTAGCATATAGATTATAACAGGTTAACCCCACCATGCCTGGTGCTGGGTAACCAAATTCAGCACCACATGCTTATCCAGAGCACTTTACTGACTGAGCCATCTGCCTAGCTTACCCTTTGTCATTTCTGCTTGGAAATAATAACACCTCTCTGCATTCTTGTCTACAGTAAGCCTCAACTATTGCAATTGAAGTTGTGAATTTCAATACACCCTGTACTTAAAAGGATCAATGCTATGAATCAATGCAATATAAGTAGGATATCTTGACCCACTGATATATGATTTGACCCCACCTCTAAGGATTGTTCTAGTAGGAGAGGTCAGAAAACACATATTCTCAACAGGCATAAGGGCAGGATAGCTAACCATGAAAGTAGAACATAAAGGCAGTGGTATATTTCTGACATCTCTCATGCAAGGCCATTGTGTTCTAAATGTCAAGAGAGGCATTGGATGTGAAACTGTCTGATGCTTTAATACTAAGCTGATGAAAATGATGTCTAAGGAATTCTTAGGCAGAAATCTTGCTGTGTCTTGTTCCACTGCCTTTTCTACTATAGACCCTCAGCCAGCAGTCATGCTCCAATATAGCCAATAGACAGCTGAAGAAATTAAAATGTTTTCTTAAAGCCAGCTCCAGTTTTTAATGGAATCTTTAGAGAATATTCTTAATTGAATTAGTAACACAATGGAACAGTAGTAAAACGCAGCTAAAGAAAAATAGTACATCAATGACTCTCAGGCTACAAATTTGAGTTGAGTCTTTGGAGAGACATAAGCCAGGTTGGATATGTCCTAGTGGGAACTCTGTCTGAGTTTAGTGCAATAATTAATTTTATATTCTTTATTTCAAAATCTGCATGTGTATATCACTGGCAATCCTGATGATAAAACTTTGTCACAAAATCCTTGGTGACATTATGTAGTACATTTAGCCTTTCTAGACCTCAGTTTCCATAGCAGTAAAATAAGAGGAGTTGAATTAAATTACCTTGGAGGATCTTTCCAGCTATAAGAATCTGTGACTAGCTCACATTTTAAATTTAGCATGCAAGTGTCTCCATCTTCTGATTACAACCTGAGGCAAAATCATTTTCCAAAACGTTCATTTTAAATAGCATGCAAGAATCCTTCACTAGACATTGTTTTGAACTAGACTGCCACATTTGCCCAGTAGAAATTTCTTGGATTCTATAAAAAGTCTCAATCTATCTCAAGTAATAGCCTCTAGCCATGCATGACAATTGAACACTTAAAATGCATTTACAAGTACAACCAAGAATCTCAACTTTTAGTTTTCATATTGTTATATTCATACTTATATTTCATATAGCCACATATGAATAGTAACTCATATAAAACAGGGCTATAGGATCGCACTATATGAATCAAAAGTTAACAAAAAGAACATGAAACAAAAATTAGTATTTGAAAATCACTGGCCTCTATCTTCATGTGGAATTGCATGATCCCATTTTAGATTGTAGGTATCAATCCATTCTGGGTCAATGGAGGACACTTCAGAAGAAATAAAATAAAATAGGAAGAGAGATTTTTGTGCCAATTTTGCTTAGCAGAACATTAATGAACAAACCTAAGAAAATATACAAATCTGTTGGGAAAAATAACTAACAATGGTCTCTGTGAGGTTAACATTGATTTCAGTTTAACAGGATTTACAATAACTAGGAGATAAACTTCAGCCAACAGCTATGAGGGAGTTTCTTTGTTGGTTAACTGAGGCAGGAAGTCAGTGCTAAAAGTGGGTGCACCATTCCATAGGATGATCACCACCATGAATCTCTCTGTGCTTCTTGGTAACAGACACAGTGTAGCCAGCTCCCTCACATCCCTTCCACCATTCTTTCTCTAAGTCACTTCTAATCATAAACCAAACTAAACCCTCCTTTCCTTAACGTTCACTTGTCCTGTACTTTGTCACAACAGTGGGTCATCAACCAGTACAATCTCTTACTCAATACCTTATCAACGGAATGCAATTTTATCTAAGATTCTGATTGCTCTGATATAATACCTGTAAATGGATAATTTTTAGGAGAAATGTTTTTTGTTTTTTGTTTTTTCGTTTTGTTGTTGGTTCATAGTTCCAGCGGGGGAAACAGTCTTTCCTGCAGGGAAGGCAGGTCAACAAGACTGAGAGGCCAGCCAATTATATTTCATAGGCATATAGGAGGGAGAACAGGAAATGACCTCAGGATATACAACATCAAATGCTGCCCCCAAGTTATATACTTCCTCCAGACCATTTCACCTACAGGTTTCAAAGCTTCCCTAAACAGCACCACCAGCTAGGAAGCATGAGTTCAGACACACACACCAATGGAAATATTTCACATTCAAGCCACAACTGTTTGTGAATATTTATATATGTTTAATTCATCATTTAATAAACAAACCAGCCAGCTTCTGTGTGTAAGGGGAGAAAAAAAAGGCTTCTGTGTAAGCATGCTTGGCTTCTAAGGACAAGACTGAAGAAATTACTAAACCAACTAAAAATGATCACTAGTTATATCATATTAATTTCAACTTTAATAATTTATTTTAATAATTTAAATAATAATGTTAAATTGTATTATTAGCATAAACATTCTTGTTACTGAAACATTCAGTATAAGACAATGGTACTCAGTTTTTCATGTTTTTTGGATTCCTTGTAGCTCATGGCTTAAAAAATTCTTGCTGGCAGAATAAAATATTTGTCTTTCATAAGACACTTGAAGTTATTTCAAGGAAATATGAAAAGGAGTCTTCAACACATTAATATTGATTTTTTTCATTTTTCAGCTGAGAAAGATGACCCTTTCCTATTGAGGTTCTTCAAGAAATAAAACATTAATTTTCATCCAACAGACAAGCTGGCCATTATGTGATTACACATCATTCAAAACAAAGTTGAAGAACATTATTTATACCAATATAAAGTGAATCACTGATAATTTTTCACAATAGGATTTTTTTAAAACTTACAACTGATACCTTTATTTTGGTACTAAATTATGGCCTTCATTTCAAGTGGTCTCAGTGTCTCTTGACAGAGAGCCTGTTTCATGCATGTAGATTATGGA
Organism: Sigmodon hispidus; assembly: GCA_004025045.1. Classification (NCBI taxonomy): domain Eukaryota; kingdom Metazoa; phylum Chordata; class Mammalia; order Rodentia; family Cricetidae; genus Sigmodon; species Sigmodon hispidus. The sequence continues at coordinate 19,046 of PVIH01023750.1, read as the reverse complement.
GGAATTACCAGTTTATAATACTTCTTTGATCAGAATTTTACATGTTTTTCTGTAGCCAAAAAAAACAAAGGTAGGAATAATTAGTACATAGTAAAGTATTTGTGATATTTAGATTTTTAAAATAAAGCCAGACATGCATTTGATATTTAAATTGAAAGAAATATTTGAGTATTATCTTTGGGGAAGGGTTGTTACCATTATGTAACAAATCGGTGTTTTGTTGTTGTTGGTTTCCTCTTTGTTTCTGGCACCTTTTCTGCTCTTCTTTTCCTTCTCATTGCTTTCTCTTTCGTCCTTCCTCTGACTTGTCTTCTCTCTTCATTTTCATTTCTTCTCCCCTTTTTTCTTTCTCATTTTCTTCAACCAATGATTAATAATATACTGTGTATTAAAAATTGATATTTCACACCTCTTAAAAATACCATTCCCTTAGTAGATTATCTTTGAAACAAGAGTCAGAGTCATATGCAGCTGGTACTAAGTAATAGAGTTTTCTATAGAATTAATATCAATGATAGAATTATTAACCTCTCCAAGAAAGGCATCAAACCCCAAATATACATGAGCCTGTCAGAAAACACAGCACAGCTCAAGAACTGACATGGGCCAACATGGTGCTCAACCCTTTCTGCCTTAAGAAGTTAAGACTTCTCAGAAAATCATCAGCAGGACTGAGCAACTAATACCTTCCTGATTCTGTCTGTTCTTATGACCACCCCAGCAGTCACAGAAGCTGGAGACTCTTCATGCATCTCATGAGCTCCGACGAGCAATTACAGGCTATGTGGTACAAAATTAATTATTCATTTCCTAGGTATGTATATTAATTTCATCAAGAATAGGAATGTGAAATATTTTCATTATTTTAGGAATTAGGAAGTATTTTTTTCTTAAGTCTATCATCTTTTCCTATTGCCTGCGGCATCGTTGAGGGTGCACATATACATGTTTGTCATAGTAATAGATTTTGTACTAAACACTTATAGGACACTCTATAGCAATATACCACTTTACACACACACACACACACACACACACACACATCACTTTTTAGGACTCAAATTTATGAGTGCTCATTTTTTTGTGCTTACTTTATTACAGTTGTGTGTGTGAGAGTGTGCACGTACACCTGGAAGCCAAAGAATGACAATGAGCGTCTTCTTCAATTTTTCTTCACTGTATTTTTTAGGTAGGGTCTTCTCATTGTCCTGGAACTCACTGACTGACCCAGGCTAACTGGTTAGTATATTCCAGATGTCATTAATCTCTGCTTCCTCCATACTGAGATTATATTATGAACCACTGCTCCTGGCTAGATTTAACTAAGTCTGGAGACCCAAACTCAGAGTCACACACTTGAATAGCAAACACTTTTCCAGCTGAGCCACCATCTCACCACTCCAAGTATCTGAAGATTTTTTTCTTAACGCTTCTACTTTGCTGCATTGATTTCTGTAAATAGTAGCACTTCACATACATTTATTGAGTGAAAGATGACAGGTTGAATGGCTTTATCTTAAATTATACATCAACAGAAGCTGTGAGGTTGAAAGCAAGCTGACCTAGATATTTTTGCATTGTTCAGGCCGTGTCAAGTATAACCAAAATATTAATGAGGTGTGTGATGATTAAGGTGAGACAACTATAAAAATTGTTTCCAGTTCCCAAAGAGACATTAGTGAAAATAATCTTTAAATGTTTGTGTGCTATCTATATTACAATTTATCAGCACATATCACCAGTATTTACATAATTTTATGTTTGACATTGCCATATTAATTATAAGAATTTACTGCAAGAAAATATTCAGAAGATACAGAAATGTGTAATTTCATTGTCAAATTACTTACAGTTATAAAGAATTGAAAGTGTTCAAGGCTTTAATTTAAATTTCATTGCGTTATGGCCATTTCAGTATACTGTATAGATTCTGAAAAAGATATTTTTAAATATATGGCATAAAAATCTCAATGACAGTTTTCAGCTAAAAGTCTTAATTGGTACACAATACAATGGGAAATTGCAAGTGTTCATATAAGCAGAAAAATAGATTCCAGATGTGGTAAGTTACTGCTATGTCCCCAGCCCTTAGGAAACTGAGGCAGGAGGAATACCACAAATACATAATATGTTCCAGGCCATTCAGTATACTGAGTGAGACCCTGTTTTAAAATTCCAAAATCTACTAATTTATCAACCAATAGAATTATGATAATTTGTAAACCATAATTCAATGAGTGATTTTAGTATAAAGTTGTAGCTGACATATATCTGAAATACTTCAAAATTTGTACAATAAAAAAACCACACAAATATTGTTACAATTGATAAACAACATCAAATTGCCAGTTTTTCAAACATTCTATTATTGTTATGAGATACAGGTGACTCTTCAGATTTTACTCTTTGATTCCATGTGTCCTTGAGAACATAACCCTTACTCCTGAAGAAATATCACAGACTTTTGAATCAAATTAGTAGTCCTAAACTGGTCCTTCATCTGTCTGCTCATACCTCATGAGAGACCTGAGAATGTCACCTTAGCTATTTGCCATTCTGAATGTTCTTATAGGAATAGTAGAAATATAATATCGGCTTTAAAGATGTTTCATAACAAGTTATAAACCAATAGAAAGGACCAATATAAAGATAACCCTGAAATAAATATTAGATGATGAGAAATATAATTTGTTTTGGCTCTTTTTCAAATTTGAGTATGAAATTACATTTTTTAAAAAAAATACTATGAATCTTTGAAAAGTGTGGATTGATTGAAATCTTCCTGATAAAGTAGATAATAAATTCTTTGTTAATTAAATGTTTCTACCATACTGCTGTATGTTTTGAGCTTCAGTTTTAGAGTAAAACAAGTCACTCTTCTCAGATTTATTCAGACCTATCCCATTAGACACAACTAAGTTTAAAATGCACATGTATCTAGGATACGGCATTTCACAGAACTCCTCTTGATGCTCTGGCTCATATAATCTTCCTGACTTCTCTTCTAGGATGCTCTCTGAGTCATGGATAGTGGTTGTAGATATTAGATGGATTCATGTTTTGCACACGATCAGCCAATTACGACAACAGTATGGATGGTGTAGGCACTCCAAAAGCCACATTACTTGCATAGGAGCTATTGGCAGATGATGGATGCTGATTGAATCATTGCTTTTCTGAAGTGTAGCAACTAGTAGCTTTCTCATGCCCCTGTGGATGGCCTCAAACCTAAGTACATGGTCAACATTAATTTGAATAAGAAGGTTACCAATAAATAATGATTAAAAATAGATTATCAAGTTAGAAGGGAAAAGGGTTGAAGATTCCCAAGAAGAATTGTGGGGAGATAGTTGAAATAAATAAAGATGAAAATACATGGACAGTGTTTGTATATAAAGTTTAAAATAAAAATTTGTAATATTATTTTAAGATGTTTGTGTCTCAATTACCAAAATGCAAAATGCAAATAATTTCACAGCAAAATCAATGTTAGTATTTTGAGATATATTTTTAAATGTGTGTATAAATTATGTCTTTATGTTGGTTTCTCAACATAATTTAATACCTTTGAAGGTTAGTAGAGGCATTACAGCCTTTAAACTATAGAAATACATAGTTGTGAGACACTCAAGATGTATGCTAGAAACAGAATGCAGGTTTTCTGCAAAGATAGTGTCTTATTTACTTTTATATTGCTATAAGAAAACGTCATGCCCAGGGCAGCTTATAAAACAAAGTATTTAATTTTGCTTGTGGTTTCAAAGTGTTAAGAGTCTATGAGAGCAGAGAGAAGGAAGAGTAAAGGGGTCATATCTTTATCTACAACCATGAGACAGAGAGTGCCCTTTGAATCTCTTGAAATCTCAAAGCCCACCCTCGGTGAAACACCTCCTCCAACAAGACCACACCCCTCAATCCTTCTAAACAATTCCAGAAACCAGGAACCAAATAGTCAACCAAATGAGCCTATGGGAGGCATTTTCATTTAATTCACCACAAGCAACAAGAACTCTTAACTTCTGAACCATATCTCCAGCCCCAAGTTTGCTTTTTATGTTAACATACTCTGTACAGTTCTTGTTGCTTACCAAATTCTTACAATCCTTATTGGTTGTGACCTTGGTGATATTTAGTCCTCACAACAGTAGCAGTCGGCATTTCCTTTATCAGAAAAAAATACTTATCAACATTTCCAAGCCTATATAAAGGAAAGACTGATAAAAGCTGAAAGAAGAAGTTAGGTGAATCCTGAAGCTGTATTCCAAATTTCTCAGGTATTCTGAATATTCAGTACTATTTTGTATCTTTCTGAGTCTTAGTTAAAGATATCACTAAAGCCTCTAATGGATTCGTACAGGAATATTTACCAGAGACTAGAGAAATGGCTCCATTGGTAAAGTGCTTACCTTGAAATCATGAGGACCTGAGTCCTAGAAAAAAAAATGCTGGACCTGAAAGTATGTGCCTGTAATCATAGCACTGGGAATATAGAGAAGTCACTTGTCAGCCAGCCTCACCTACAAAGTGAGTTCCTAGACCACTAGAGAACATGCCTCAAAAATATAAGGTCAAGGTTGAATGAACAGCACAATGTGGTTAAGTGCTGCTAATGTAAGCTGAGAGAAACCAGAGATGAGATAGCCAGAACTCAAGTACATTCCTAGTGTATGTGGCAGCACACATATAATAAACTGCCACAGAAGACAGAGATCCCAGAGCACACTTGCTATTGGGATTAGCTATGTGAATGAGCTTTAGGTCGATTGAGAGACACTGACTCAAGGAATAAGATAGCAGATGTATTGAAGATAATTTCCTATATTAACCTCTCCATGGAGGTAAACATCTTCAAACACACACACACACACACACACACACACACACACACACACACCACACACACACAGGAAAATGAAAAAATAAAAACAAGACCATTTTGACAGTGCCTGAAAAACTACATTGGATTTTGACCTCCAGATTACACACTTCTAGACACACATTAAGTAAACCTGTTCATATATGTACATACACACACACACACACTCACACACACACACACACACACACACAAATAAATCATTACCTGTCTGCAATGGATATACTCAAGCCAACCATAAAATTTAAGTTCCCTGGGGACAGGAGCTCCAGATGCCAGCTTGACTGTCTCTTCTCAGCATATCATAAAGTCCCAATGGAGAAGGAACTAAAATACTGATGAGAAGATAAAGTGAATGAATTGCTTTTGTTTGACTTTAATCTCGTTAAATTCTGCTTTCCAGGGAGGAAAATGCATGAAGCCTAATAGGATAAACTTGAAACTTAAGTGACTGTTCAATCCTTTGTTGTCTCTGTATGCCCTAGATAGCAGAAATGGTTTGTTTTGTTTATTTCCTTACTAGGACAAAATGTAAAACACAGGCCATGACATTGGAGTCTCCTCTGTCAAATGTTACTGCTCTCTAATCTGAATTAATTATTATCATAGTCTCTGCTAAGCAGCCATGAACTTTTTTCTTCTTTTACCTTAATTATTAGGCCATCTCTTCTGATCTCATGAAGAAACTCTGGGCTATAATGCCTATCTGTGTTTTTGTTCCGTATGACATTTAGTATAGCACTGACCACATTATAAATGTTCTAGAATGTTCTGCCTGAAGTATGAAAGGAGACTCTCCCATGAACAAGAAAATCATTTCATCACAGGGCTTAGCCAGCATTTTCATAAAAGGCCATGTGCAAAATATTTTTAGCTTTAGATGTGGTTCTAGTTAGCTTTGACTGAAACTTGACACAGCCTCGAGTTACCTGAAAAGGAAGTGTCAGTTGAAATATGTCCTATTTTGCTTTCTATTTTTATGATAAAATACCGTAACAAAAGCAATTTGGGGTGGAAAGGGTTTGTCTTATAAGTCTGGATCACAGTTCATTATGAAAGGAAGTCAGGGAAGGAAATCAAGGCAAGAACCTGGAAGCAGAATTTAGAGCAATGACAATAGAGGAGGGTTGCTTACTGATTTATGTCCCTTGGCTTACTTACTCAGTCTTTTTTATTATATCACCCAGGACCACTTCTCAAGGATGGCACAGCCCATAGTGTGCTGGGTTTTCCCTCCTCAATCATTCATTAATCAAAAAGGATCTCACAATGTTGCTTGCAGGCCAATCTGATAGAGGCATTTTCTTAGCTGGCGTTCCTTCCTCACAGATAACTCTAGAATATGTAAAGTTGACAGAAACTAATTAGGTCAAGGGATAAGTTGGACCACATTGGCCTATAAGCATGTCTGTGGGGAAAGGTCCTGATTATTAATTGAAAAAGAATAGCAAGCCTAGTGTGGGCTGGACTGTTCCCTGGGCAGTTGCACCTCAGCTGTATAAGTAGACTACCTAAGCAGCAAATAGCATTTCTGCATGGTTTCCACTTCAAGTTCTTGTTGAACTTCTGCCCTTCCTTTTCTCAGTGATGGGCTTGAGCTGCAAGTATCAGCCAAAACCCTCCTTTTCAGCCCTTAGTTGCTTTTGATAATGGTGTCTCATCAGCAACAAAGTGTTAACAGAAGAGACATACACTGCCATTGTTGTGACTATTCAATTGTTGTAAAAGGCATGTGGTGATAGGTAATAAGTAGTGAACACAGCTACATGCTAATAAAACTGCATTTACAAATAAAGACAGTATATAACTTTGTATTTGCTTCCCATTTCTACTTTGTTGCCAGTTTTGTTCTATGTCCTGTCTCAGATACCCTGCAAATTCTAAATATGAAACAAAGGATAGAATGGGAGAGAGAGAGAGAGAGAGAGAGAGAGAGAGAGAGAGAGAGAGAGAGAGAGAACAGAATTATTGAAGTAATCCTTCTCCATTACTTGGCAAATCCCAAGAGGGTGGCCTCCTGGGAATAAGTCAGTAGTTTTATTTGTATATGCAAATTTGATATTATGGTTTGTTTTGCCTCTTATTCTGACTTCATGAAATCCTGCTTTACCTCGTTGGACCTTCAATTTCCCCTTTAAAGCTCTCATCCTCCTAAACCTTAAAAGATAATAAGCAAGATTTTCTGATTAAAGGTAATGGAATTCTAGGGATCCATTTGCAAAGATAAAATGAGACAAAATAATCTTATTAGGACCTCTCCCCATCATCTAGATTGGTCTGCAATTCTCCAATTATGAAATTTGAATTTTTCGCTTTATCAATCAACCATATCTCATTTCTTATAACATCTTCTTAGACCAGAAATAAAATTAGTTCCAAGCACTTTCTTAAGGCAAAAAGTGGACAAGTATCTAGAAAATACCTTGGCTAAGAAGTAAAAGCTTAGGCAAAACATCATGCAATTACCATGCAAAGTGTATTTAAATGAACATCACTGCCTACTTCTGCCTTAAGGGGTATTTATGTTGAATTAGAAAAACAGAACCCACCAGTACTTGTATTTAAATAGTAGAAATTTAAGGTCAACACTTTTGCATAGGTTATTGACATGTTGCCAAGCCAAAAATGAATCAGGTTATGTCTCCTTTTTATCATTCATGTATCATTAGTGTTTACTTCAAATTTGTATTGTATTTATTTGGGGATCAAGTGTACATGTGAAGGTTAGAAAATAACTTACAGAAGTCAGTTCTCTTCTTTCCCAATGTGGGTTTCCAGGGACAAAACTCAGGTTGTTAATCTTTACCAAGCAACCTTACTCAGTCTTTTTGCTGGACTAGTGCTAATTCTTATTAGAAGCAACATTCATGTTATGTGATATTGACAATGACACTCAATGGCATTCAACATGAGGAAAGCCACAAAGAGATTCCAATACAAGGAAAGCAAGTGAGCAGAGAGAAAGGCTTGCAGCCCCCTTGTCAGTGTGAAGGCCTCTTCTCCATGTAGAATGTCGACTCTAAGACAGACCAATGAAGCCATCACCCCTCTCTAAATTCCTGATACAGGAAAAATTCACTACTTCCTTACCTCCATTTATAAATAGATGCTCCAACATAAACTTACATCTCTGCCTTTAGGGGATCACTGCCTTAAAATACAGCTCCCTCCTGACCAGAATTAAGCTGTGTTTATTGTATCAGTTGAAGATTTACCCATGGCCATTTGTGGGCCTAGAGTGGGTAGGCCAATACAATTTTCTGAATCCTGCTAACTGTGATATGAACTGGTTCAGAAGTAGGGTTTTTTCCAGTTATAATTATTAATACAATGTGGAAATAAAAGTCCCTCTACCTTGAGACCTGGAGCTATTTTGGGAGCTGAGAAGTATCTAGTCCCCCATCCTGAGAAGTTTCTAAACCCCCAAGGCCAAGAAACCAAGGCCAAGAACCCAAGGCCAAGTGTCCAAGGTCCTGAGTAATCAGAGGGCACTCTGGCCCAGCTGGGAAGCATCTTCTCCCCATCCTAAAACAACCAATCAGACAGCAGCTGCCCACCTGACCATAGTAAAGAAACTTTCTCTGGACCCCTCACTTCCCATCCAGCATTTCTATGGTCTTTGTCTGATTTTTGTTTCTAAAAGTCTTGCTTGGTGGGGGGAGGGGCTCACTTCTCCACTAGCCTTGCTGTGTGGCAGGATGTGAGCTCAGCTGTACAGCTGTAATAAACCTTACTTTGCATTTGTATTCAGAGAGTCGGTGTGATTCTGGGAATCTTTTTAGGGGTTGCTGAGACTGGGAAGAACATTAGAGTAATATTATTGTAGACTTTAAGGGGTCCCTGAATACAATGCTTAATGCTCCTGTGCCAGGAAGAACTGGGTGACATGGACAGCCAGAAAGAGGTTGGATTGTGTGGCTATACGCAAAGCATTCCAAAAAGTTCCCCAAACCACAAATTACCAACTGAGAGCCATGAAACACACGTTTCTTTAGCATCTCCAGAGAAATGAAGCCTGCCATTAATATGATTCTTTCATTTTGTTTTAAATTCTGGCTTTGGAACAGGAAGAATATATATATTTCTATTATTTCCAATAATCAGACTGGTGATGATTTACTTTGGTAGCCATAGGAGCTCATCTAAGTTCCTGGAGTCTCTCTCCCTCCAGTACAGATACTCCAGTACACAGGCTTCTTACCTCTAGGTCAAACTGTGAACTATGTGCAGATTCTTTCCCATACTATACCAAGACCAAAATATACCTCCAGACATATATATTATTGATGTAGAATTCTCATAGGACCTCGAGATGTTCCCAGGACATTTTAGGTTCTCTAGGGGTCTGAACAACATTTAATAAGAAGCTATAGAGGGGACATGGACAACTATGCAAGCATCTAGTACAGAGATACTCCCTCTCCCCCATGTATCTCTTAGAGTGGAATTCTCCCAGGAAGTCTTAAAGATGATACAGCCTTTAATGCTGTAAAAGAAGTGAGAGCCTGAGAATGGAGCTGACATGATGCTGATGAAAAGCTGTTATACTGAAGTATGGATCTGTCTTTATGTGAAGATAGAGCTTTGTCTCCACCTTTAGGGGTTAATTGAATTGTGCAAGTCAAGGCCCTGGCTAAGGGACAACCCCTAGGAAGGTGGGTTCATTGTAAGCAAAGGTGGTTTTTCTTCCTAGAATTTCTGTCCCAGTGCAGTCTAACTGAGCTATCCTGAAGTTTATAAGGTGAAGCAGTGTCCACCTACCTCGGTCCTGGTACCTAAGACTACATCTCGTCCCTTTTCTTCTCTTGTGTCTTGTGCTTTCCGATGTTGGACAGAGCCTAAGCATCCTTTCCCTGGAACTTTGGGCTTCTTTACTCTTTCCCTTCCCTGCCAGGTAGCTGATCTCACATAGCACGGCTTTTCTGTCCTTCTCTTTTCCACTCTTCACCTCTAGGGCAACTGCAAGATTCATACCTTGCCTGCCCTGTAGTTTTTCATATAAGTCTAATACAGTGTCCTGGAGCTTCCATTTGAGTCAGTTCTTAAAGTTTACTTTTTTCATTAATAAGACTAACCCTAAAGAGGGGACCCTAATTTCCCCAGGACCATAAGATCACTCTGCTGGGTTTCCCCAGTATTTCTAGTAATACTTTTTCATTCCTTTTAGACATCTAACTGTAAGAGAAAACAAACTAATTCCTGTATTCATAAGTAAAATAAAATCATTTACATAGAGATGACAGAATGATCACCTTCCACCTGAAACACACTGGAAACTTCCTAACCACATAAAAAGTATCTTACAGTAATTTTTCCACTGAAAGCGACTTAGCTGACGTACTCTGCTTTCTGTCACCTATCCTCATTGTTTTTCGTTTTCTCACTTATAAATTTTAGAATTGTTATAATTTAGAATGTTAGAACTTCACACACCTCAGTTTGTTTGCTTTGTTTTTACACTATGATTAGCAGAAAATTCTCGGTTATAAACATAGCAAGACACCTTGGTGCTTTTCATCTCTCGTTGCTGAATAATGATGGTATTATAATTGAGGCAAAGCATGAAACGGTTTATAAATTTTACATTGTTTATGACATGCTAAGATATGGCAAAGTCACTTCCATGTATACAATATGTGCACCCTTTCTGTTGTTCACAGAGGTATGAAAGAATATACTCATACATTATCTTTTCCCCCACAAATAGTTAATACATAGTAACATTATTACAGTGTAACAAGCTTGTTTAGAAGGCCCGTTTGGTTACCATTTTATCAGCTGAAAGTATGAACTTCTTTGTTTGGCTGAGCATGTATGCATCCATGAGAGAACCTCTGCTAACTCCTTTCCTTGTTGCTATAACTTAATATCTGATAAGCAACTTGAGGGAGAAAAGGCTTGTTCCAGATAATAAATTAAGAAATAATGTAGTCCATCTGGTCCAAAAGGCAGGGGTAGGGGAATGATAGAGCTGGGGAATGATGCAGCTAGTCACTTTGTCTACAGTTAGGATGTTGAGATCAGACAAAGAGTGTGGCTAGGCTATCAAGCTTCAAAGCCCAGCTCTAGTAACCCACTTCCTCTAGCCAGGCTCCACTTCCTAAAGTTTGCACACCCTTCCAAACAATGTCACCAACTGGACATCAAATGTTCAAACTCATGAGCCTTTCGGGACACATTGTGATGACAGGAGGCAACTCCACTTGCCCTTTGATTTTCTCCCGTGGTAGAACAGAACTGCTACTTGACCTTGACCGTTTGCATGAAGCTACTTGAACTTCTGTCAGAAAATATGACCTATTGATTAGGTTAAATAAAAGAAATTAATTTTTCCATAAGTTGGTAGGGGAACTACCAGTGAGTTGGCATTCTGGGGAGACACTCTCTTAAATGTAACTGGCTGTCTTATCATAATGCCACCATATACTCTTTGATCTATGTATGCATGCACTCTGATGTTTATTCATATGCTATGTAGGGTACTAGTCCTAGGGCTAGAAACATGGCTCCATGGTTAAAAACATTTGCTTTACTTGCAAAGGACCCGAGCTTAGGTCACAGTACGCAAATCAGGTGGATCTCAACCACTTGTAACTCTAGATACACTGGTTCCTATGTGCATGTATACACACACACACACACACACACACACACACACACACACACAAACATGCACAAAGAAACAAATCCTTATAAAAGTTAGTAGAGCACTACCATTATGGTGTTCTTTAGCCTTAGTTACCTCATTCTTGACCCTATCTCCAAGTGAAGTAATGCTGGAGTCTAGAGCTTCAGCATTAAGACACAAGAGCTATTCAGTTTATGACATCCTTTGTGTGAGCTTTTTTTGTTCACCTTGTAGCATATTATACATTTGAAATCTAAAAACTACACATGTACACCACTACCTAACATGGAAGGGGAGCTCATTAAAGTATATTTGCAAATATATGTCATTAGCATTGATGGAGTGGCATCCATTGTTATTTCCCCACAGCCTGGCTTGTCATGATCTGGCCGATCATTAAAATCCACCAAGATCCAATGTTAGCATTAGCCAATCCTTATCTGGTTTATGTCTTCTGGGATACTTCACCTTTGCTAATAAAATATCTGGACACACATATCTGACAACAGAAACATAAGCTACTGCCTACTGACAGAATTGTTTCCATCACAGGGCCTTACCCACACTGCTCTAGTGAGGTTAAAGTTTTTCAAGCCCAACAATGAGGGTTTCTACTGCATCTGCCTGCTCCAATCTTCCTCCCCATTGCCAGCTTAAACTAAGACCCACATACACTCACAGTCTTTCTTGCTCTATCCCAGGGCATGCACACTCTCCTCTCTGTGGTTGCCTTCACTGGTTCTTTCCCCATCACCAGCACTATTACAACTCTCTTTCATAATCCCATCTTTATCTGATTTGTGATAATAGGCATGGAATCCTTTCTCAAATACTCTACTCTCTGTGTGAAACTCTTTCTAATTCTCATAGCATCATCAAAAAAGCTACCTTGCCCTCTGCTCCAACACAATGTAGAGAGATAAAATAGAAAAAGTGATATAGCTCTGGCCTGTGAATAGCTTCAGAGAAAACACAAAATACCTGAAACCCTTCTTTGGCATGTGTATGGCCCCACAACCATCGTTCATTGCAAGGGTCTTCCACAATGCTGGATCCCCAGACATCACACTACTACTCAGACCCCCATCACAGAGAGTGTATTTAAGTCAGTCTTGTCTCTTGACATTTTGAAGAATGAAGATTGAGAATGGAAAATGCTTTTATTAACCCAGCATCTAAGCAAGCAGCTTTTCTCATTTAAGCATTTCTAACCGTGGAAGCAGACAAATAAGTTTTATTAACCCTATTGTCTGGAGGACTTTAGATTCTGGGGTATTTATTGTGCCTGTAACACAGTCAACATTTCCATCTCTCATAGACATCAGGCTCAACTTTGGGTGAACCTTAACAACAAATGAAAATTGATTAAAGCCATACATGCTAAATTATTTTTCCCAAAGATAGCTAACAATTTTCTGAATAAACTTGACCTTTTCACTTCCGTTCAGTTTTAATATAAAGGTAAAACGGGAAATCACATTCAAACAAATCTATCAATTCCCTTGAGAAAGTCTACAAACAGATTTATGTTGGTGAAAATATAAAGCAATTTACCACCTTTATTAAGATGCCTTGTCAAATCCCAACAGTGTTAGCAGCACTGATAGTCTATTTACTATTTTTCTAAGGTTTTAAAAATCTTTCTGAAATCATTTTTCTTGAAATACAGATTATAATTATTAAGGATATAAATTATAAATTAGATTGAGATACATCTGTATAGAGGAGAACAAGTACATATCTGTGTGCTGAGGGATTTGAAGTAAGGAAGTTGAATGATAACTATGAATGTTGGGTTTCTTAATTTTTTTTTTTTTAACTTTTGGGACAGTGTCTTATGTAAGCTGGCCTCAAACTCTTGAAATCCCCATGTACTGGAGGATGACTTTGATCTTTTGATTATTCTGCTTCAACCTTCCAACTACAAGGGCTCAGTATATGTGGTGCTAGGAATGAATCCTGGGGTGTCAGGATGCCTAGATAAGCACTCTGCTAGCTGATCAACAACACCTGCATCATATTTCATATTATTAATTTATCATGGCTATAGCAATTATGATCTAACCAAGGAGACCTGGAGATTTATTCTCTCTCTAGGTCAACAACTTAAAATTTTCAGTGTACATTGATAATTACACTAAAATTTCTCAGTTTATAAATTTAGCATAAAGATGTACCTGCCTAGAAAGGTTATGACGGGTATATCTTTTATAAATTTCTATAATACAATTGAACATGATATATACACTGCATGAAATCAGTTACTTAAGTAGCAAGTTCAGAGGCAGTGAAAATGTGAACACCTATATGACGTCACCAATGGTGAGACAGATGAAAAGGCTGGGGGTGGAGATGTCAGCCATGAGAGGGATCATTCAGAGTGTTCTGCCTTCCTGGCCACAGAGAGCTAACTGGCAATGTGATTTCAAGTTCTGAGCACGCAATGAGGTGTAACAAGTTTGAACTTCAAGGCAACATCCCAGTCACACCTGCTACCTTTGTGGTCCCCTTACTGTACAGTTATTAGCACCCTTTTCTGCTTTACAATCTACCATAAATTTAAGAGTACCATTTAACTGACGACTAACTTCTTGTTAACTTGACTTTATCCTCACACATTTGGTTCCCTCTCTGATCACCTCTGCAACTCAACAGCATTCAGTTCAACAACTACACAAGAATTCGCAGGATTGGACAGGGTAGACTCTGTAGGATGCTTTGAGGAGGTGTTTGTCTCCACAGTAGTTAGAACTCAGGAGTTCTCTGGAGTTCTCTAGAAACAAAACAACATAGAAATATTCATTTGACAGAGGCAACAATGGATGATCAGATAAGTGACTCCAGAGGCAGCATACAAAAATGGGCAGGTTTCTTATTTTTTTTTTTAGATTTACTTTTACTTTTATTTATATGTGTATATGTGTATTTGTCTGTGTGAGTGTATGGCACATGTTTGCCAGTATCCATGGAGGCCAAAGAAGGCATTTGATCCCCAGGAGCTGGAATTACAGGTGGGCTTGAGTCATCTCACATGGTGCTGTGAACCAATTTGGGTCCTTTGAAAGAGCAGCAACTGGTCTTAACCACAGAGCCATTTTTCCAGTCAAAAAAATTTCTTTTCATAATATGTTATTAGGTAATGTCTGCCTTTTCAAAAGCTTCTCTAGTGAAAAGTAAGCATGAACTTGGCTAGTACCTGGACCCGTGCTTGAATGTAAGCATCTCATTTGATCCTTGAAATTCTGTAAGAATTTGGTGTGATTATGCAATTTTTATTGCAGACAAGAATGCTTGGAAATTATATTATTTACTTGTCTCATACTGCAAAAAGTAATAAAATAAAATAAATAATAAAAATAAAATGCTACCAAAGGGGGAAAATCAGTTTATTTTGTAGTACAGTTTGAGACTACAGTTTGTTCATCATGTTGAGAAAGGCATAAACCTTGGGACAACAGGTTACATTAAATCCACATTCTGAAAGCTGAGAGAGATGAATACCTAGGGGGAACCTTCCTTTTTTATTTGATCCATGACCCCAGCCTGTGGAACTGTGCTGCCACATTTAGGATGGGTGTTATTACCTGAATAAACCCAACCTAAAGCCCCACTCACTAACGTATCCAGATGTTTGTTCACACGGTGACTCAAAATCTCAACAATGTGGCAATCTAACAATCAAATTTAACCATCTAAAGATGAATAAAGAAGAAGATGTCAGAATTCAAATCTATGTGTGATACTCCCAGCTACTTTCCTCCTCAACAGTATGGTATTTCTGCGTGACTCTTCCCTCTTTCTCTATGGACACAAATTGCTGGGCTCTTCCACTTGGATTGTGTCAGACACAGGCACACAGGAACACACAGCTTAGATTGGCCTGGAATTCTTTTTTCAGTATGTTTTATTTCATTCTTAGCCAGACAATCACCAAATAAGTTGACTGAATGTTTTCATATTACATCTCCTTTTCTAAATGGTAAGAGACAAGTAGTGATAAAATAGCATCCCAGGGGACATTTTCACATCTTATTTGCCATTTCTTCTTTAAAATTTCCATCATTAAAAGCTCCAAATGGCCATAGGCTGTGAATATAATAGCTTTTGCAGCAAATAAAAGAACTGTCTTTATGGATGGAAGGTGTGAAAAGGAATATTACATTAATCTTTTAGCCACCCTACCCTAGAACATGGTAGTGGGTTCAGATAAATGATGCTGGCAGTGAATAAATTGGTCCTTGAAACTTGTGTGAAAATTTTCCATTCAGGAATTTGAGATCATTTTGGAGGCAATTCTTAATTGAGACTGTCTTTTCTCTTAATTTTTCATTTGGATACATTTAGGCACAGAGGAGATAATGAACTTGGCAGAGAATCAGAGTAAGACATTGATGAAAATGCACACACACTGTAAGATGCCTATTTAAGTGCTTCTGGCTCGGATTTCTCAGGGAAAACACAACTATACCATTCCACTTGTGTTTCATGGTTCACCGAGCAGTTGCAATAACACATTTTAAATACCTATCAAATGTCATAAAATATCATTTAGTATTATCCTTGATATGTAAATGGAAATGAAAACTGATAAAGTTCATGTATATTTTGTATTGGTTCAATACCCTAAATACAGTACTTTAAGTCATCCAACAAATATATAGTCAATTGTGGTAATATGGTCATATTAAATAAGCATGTGCTGCAACGTGTCAAGAGAAAGTGGTCATATTAAAAAAGGCTTCTTTTAATGAGGCTCTAAACAATCTCTCTGGCTGTATCACAGCCTAGGTGGATAATAAAAATTGCCTTTGAACAGAGTACTCTAAATTTTTACAAGACTCCAATTCTCCTGTGCAATTATGGAATTTGAAATGTAATTCTCCTTGGAACCATAAAAGAATTAGACCAGAGAAACACTGTTAAGAATAAAGCAAGATAAAAAGTAACTCCTACAAAGACCCTTTTTATTTTTCTATTTCTTGGTGTCATGTTGTATTCCCAGTTATCAAGTTGTTATGGGAAAGACAATGAGAAAATCCACTCAGACAATGAAACCCTGCTAGAATGTTGACTCTCAGGGATATTTTTTCTCTTGATGATAACGTATTGAAACACTCACCAGTTGTCCATAAGATACACAAACAATTTCAAGACAAATGGGAAATCAGCCAATGAGGAGTGGTCAGCAGAGTATTTACTGTGGATTCAATCAATATTAGTAACAAAGAAAGGTAGAAATGGTATGGAAGCAATACCCTGCCCCTGCTTCAGTGATGTTTCTGCTCTGAACAGAGATATGCTAATTCCAATTGAAATTTTACCTTAAATCTTGAGGTTCTTTTGTTGAGCAAAATTGTTTTGGCAATTCTGGCTTTCCTGTTATTCCAAATGAATTTGAGTATTGTTCTTTCAGTTATACTATAGAGCTACAGTAATAAAAGCAGCCTGGTACTGGCATAAAAACAGACTTGTGGATCGATGGAATTGAATTGAAGATCCTGACATTAACCCATAAACCTATGAAAACCTGATCTTCGACAAAGGGGCCCAAAATATTTAATGGAAGAAAGATAGTATCTTTAACAAATGGTATTGGCATAGCTGGATAGTAATGTGTAGAAAAATGCAAATAGATACAAGCCTATCACCCTGCACAAAACTCAAACACAAGTGGACCAAAAACCTTAACATAAACCCAGCCACACTGAACCTGACGGAAAAGAAAGTGGAAAATACCCTCCAACGAATTGGCACAGGTGACCACTTCCTAAATGTAACACCAGTAGCACAGACATTAAGAACAACAATCAATAAGTGGGACCTTCTAAAACTGAGAAGCTTCTGTAAGGCCAAGGACCCAGTCAATAAGACAAAATGACAGCCTACAGAATGGGAAAAGATTTTCACCCACCCTACAAGAGACAGAGAACTGATCTCTAAAATATATAGAGAACTCAAGAAACTAGAGACCAAAACCTTGAATAACCCAATCAAAAAATGGGAATTCTCAGCAGAATTACAAATGGCTGAAAGACACTTGAAAAAGTGGTCAGCATCTTTAGCCATCAGAGAAATGCAAATCAGAACAACTTTGAGATACTAACTTACACCTGTCAGATTGGCTAAAATGACAGACACAGATGACAGCCTATGCTGGAGAGGTTAGGGAGCAAGGGGAACACTCCTCTATTGTTAATGGGAGTGTAAACTGGTTCAGCTACTCTGAAATGCAGTATGATGTTTTCTTAGAAAACTGGAAATCAATTTCCTCAAGGATCCAGCAATACCACTACTGGGTATATACCATAAAGATGCACATTTGCACTCCTAAGGCATTAGCTCAATTATGTTCATAGCAGCATTATTTGTAATAGCAAGAATCTGGAAACAACCTAGATGCCCCTCAGTTGATGAATGGATTAACCAACTCTGGTACATCTCTACACAATGGAGCACTACTCAACAATAGGAAAAATTGATATCCTAAACTTTGCAGGCAAATGGATGGATTTGGAGAATATCCTCCTGAGGGAGGTATCACAAACCCAGAAAGATAAGCAGGGGATATACTGACTCATTAATGGACTTCAAACAAAATCAAAACATGTCCAGCCTGCAAACCACAACCACTGAATAGCTTGGGATCTGAAGCACCTTGGACTGTCACCTTGGAGCCCATTGTGACAAAAGGAACACTTGAACTACTCTTGATGTTGGGGTGAGGAAAGTAGATCTTCCTGGAGTGGATGCTGAACTAAGCCACCTTGGGACCTTGGGACCTCCTGCCCTTGCTGGGGAGGAGATAAAGTTATGGGGAGAAGAGTGAGTAACTGGGAGGGCAGGGGGGGTATGGGAGTCTGAACAAGGGGATACATGGGCAAAAATTATGACTTTATTTACAATATTTATAATAAAAAAAGAAAAAAAAATGAAATCCTACCTTAACTTACTTGGTCCTAGGATCCATCTATTTCATGATTTTTCAAATCCACTCATCCTATCCCAGCTCTAGGCCTCCTTCTGCTAGATCAATAAACACGATCATCACATTTCACACAATATTGAGAGCTTTCTACAGCACATAATCTGGCAGAAGATGATCTCACAAAGACATGTCTGCTGAGTAAATATATCAACAAATTCTAATGGAGAACACAAACATTAATCCTATCTTAATTTTTTAGTTTAATTCATTTCTGCTGCAAAACATTTTCACTTAGAAAGTGGGTATATGGTTTTTTTTTACTATTTCTAAGATTTTTAAATCAAATTCTGTTTCAATTTTAAGATTTATTTTATTTTTAATTATGTGTCTATATGTGTTTTTATGAGGATGTGCATGTTAATCTAAGAGTTGGTTCTTTGAGAAAGTTAACAAGATAGATAAGCCCTTAGCCAAACTAATCAAAAAACAGAGAGAAAGTGTCCAAATCAACAAAATCAGAAATGAAAAGGGGGACATAACAACAGACCCCCAGGAAATACAGAGAATTATCAGATCATACTTTGAAAATCTGTATTCCACAAAAATGGAAAACCTGG